>PVJX010001224.1:0-29731 GCA_004027295.1 Dolichotis patagonum | reverse complement strand
TGAGTCCAGTCCTTCTTATGGGCACCATGAAAACACAGTTCATAGACACTGGAATATCTAGATACATGGATGATGCTGCCTTCTCTTCCCTCCCAAGCCCTCTTGCTTTTCTCAAAGGTACAATTAATCATTATTAGCAAAGGGTATTTTGTCAGGCAAAATAAGCCATGAACCTACACACAATTCAGTATTATTTATTAATATATGAGTCTTGGGGGGAAAAAAAGCAAAACAATCCATCAGCATTAAGAATTTAAATTCAATTGATGCCAGAATTTCAGAGCACATTCATTACACACGGCACACCCCTAAGTGATCAATGGCATCCATTCTGTTCAAATATTTATTTTGTAAATATGAAAACAGAATTGTTGGAATCTTTTCTTGTTACGTATGTTTACACACACTAACCAGTATGTTCAAGTGGCAAAGTCAGGGAGGACCCCAGTAAACAATGCAAATCAGTCCATTAAGACAAATGCAGTCACTGTCTTAGGAAGCAAACTGAATGATAAAAAAGTGCTCCTGCAGCAGCTTCAAGGTGTGATCAGTGGCATTCAGCTTCTTCTCTCAGTGTAAGCGCAACGTCTATCATAACCAGAAAAGGGAAGGCTTCAGAGGCATTATGTAGCTAAAAAAAGAGACTATTTTACCCATTAGTAATAAATGTACCTGCTGAGCAGCACACGGCTATACCTGAAAAGGTTCCACATTTCTCTTTTGCTTAGCTCTGCCTGCTATGAGAGAACCAGTGTGCTAAAGAGCATTTTGTAAAAGCAAAAGAGTTTATATAATTGACTTTACTGGAATTAGAAGACAGAATACAGTGTGCTCAACCTGGAGCAGCCCAAGTCTATGATGAAGGAAAATTACACAATTTAATAGCCAGATACAGACTGTGCAGTAATAGAAGTAATCAAAGACTTGGACATGCTTAAAGAAACAAATCTTTTCCCTTTATTACAGAGATGGACCGCAAGGGGACTACTGGCAGGAAAGTACTTGGCCACAGCTCCCTAAATTTGGGTAGCACTCCATGGAAAGGAAGAACTTACAAAGAGATACATATAAGCATCTTAATGTCACAGTGTCTTTTGGAAATTTGATTTTTGTATTTCAAGTTCTAATTTCTATTTCTTTTGTATTTCATGTATTGAATTTAACTTCTCATTGTCTGCATTCCAGTCCAGCAAACACCCTTCGCTCAGATTGTTATCTTCTATATCTAATATATATTTTCTATAGAGAGGGAAAAACTAAGATGTATTTAGGGTGAAAGCATATTAGCTTCTCTTGAACATCTGGTAGAAAGCGAAGTTTCAGCAGTAGCAATTTATACATCTGTTTCATCTTGAGTGAAATGTGACTTGAGTGATTTAATAGCAAGGGGAGCACTGATTTATACCACGGTGCTGAGAAAATAGCAGCCTGTGAAAATCAGAAGGATGAAGATGGTAACCTTGGATGATCTTTAAAAAAATGATGGTGTGACCAGAATTCAAGTGATGAAACACATTTTACATGGAACTATAATATTTTAATAAATCCAGAAACGTAATTTAACAATTTTGAGGTTACAGAGTTACATTAGAAATCATTTAAATCTTGTCATACTCTGACTTTACATAATATTTGTAATGATTTGGACTAAGTCATGGAGCTGTGGATTACAGCTAAATTGCTAGTTAAATACATGTAGAATTAATTTTAGTAAGACTTAAGTATATGTGACAGTGCAGTTAGTATGATTTATATACCTCAAAATAATTGTAGTATTAAGGTAGGCAGTATACAGCTTAGTTTTATTCATATCAAAAAGCTTTTTCATGACTTGCTTATCTTAAACTAACCAATGCACAATAAAAAATACTGAAGTAGGCTTTTCTATTACCTTTACTGTTTTTCTTTTTCTTCATTTGTGAAACTATTATTAAAAGGTTCAAATTTCCTTTCATTGTAAAAATAATGATTAAATTAAATGCCAATGTTTATTTTAATAAAAACAAATGCATAAGCTTTAAGTAAAATCTCTTTTTATTGGTCAATAAAATGTTGTATTAAAATATATTAACATTTTTAATTCAGTAAGTTCACATGAACTTAAGGCAATCAAATCACTTGGCTCTTATGTAATGTTATTAAGATATGGTAAATGAAGAAAGGTCGACATTAATTCTGATGTAAATAGTCAATGTGTTCTTCAGAAGCATCCCAGCTCACTAAAGGAAGCATTCTGAAAATCACAAATATAGAACGTAGGTTGTAGAATAGCTTTAAAACTTAAAAAATCTCTGGATAGATAGATTGTGTCTCAGTTGAACTTAATATACAAGATTGGAAAATACATTTTGGAAAACTTGTTTCAGACCCAGTGCTGTAACACATGCATAGGAGTGAAGCTATTGACAATTTGGTCTAAATGTTCCTGTGACTGAGATGACTAAAACAAGCTCTCTCACTTTCTCACTCACTCACCCACCCACCACTTCTTCCTGGCTGCTGCAGGCACTGTAGAGGGGCCATGACAATGCCTAAGGTACTAAAAGTAAGTATTTAGCTTTTGAAGGTAATTAGTATAAAATGTGATGCTATAACAGAGTAGTTTTCTTTAATTATAACAATACAACAAAAGTACTTCACAGAGGAGGTAAGGCTCACTCTCTTTTTACGTGTTTGCATATATTTTAAAATGCACACATAAAGAAAGCAAATGGCATTAAAAGTATACATTTAACAAAATAAAATGTTGGTTTATCTTTATACAAATCCTCAGACTTACAAGTTTTCCTCTATAAAAATAACCACTGTTCTTGGTTTCTAGTGGATTCCTGTAGAAATCTTCCATTCACAGGTGAGTGTCTACAATATTCACTAGAAATTTTATAACTTCTCTTTTTTTTCTCAAACATTCAATACTTTTTCTCCCAACCTGTTTTTTGAATGATTACTTCACAATTTACTTTTCTTAGAAAAACATCTCACATCTACAAGTCAATTTACTTCTGTGTGTGCATCTATTGTCTTTCCTCACATTTCCATCACCAAATTGTCATTTTGTCAAGGCCACACTCTAGATGCCATCCTTTGCCAATAACTCAGGAACACTGTATTGGCAATTATCCTACTCTCCTGTATCATTTATGTTTTACTTTTGAATAGATCATATCAATCAGAAAAAGAAAACAGAAACCAAAATTCTTGATCCATAATCTTATCCTGCTTACATTTCTTTGCTTTTATATTTAGTAAAATATAGTCACAGAAGTTGACTATGCAAAGGGTTATCAAATGTATGGTGAATGTTTAAATAAAAATAATTTATTACAGTAATGTTATACATATTCCCAATAACTCCATTCAAAATTCGCCTCCGAGCTTTGAACAAATCCCATCATCACTGCCATTTTGTAAAGTTCTCTGAGTCCTCTCTCGTGTCATGAGAAGTATGACACAATACACTCAGTGCTGCTCCTGCCGACAGGCAGAAGAGTAGACATGACCACGCGTAATCATCCACCTTGTGGACCAGATACAGCACTGTGTAACTTCTGCCTCTTTCAAAGGCAAAATGGAAATGAAAGGCAGGCGCTTGGAGGGGATTCAGGACATGGAGGCAGCAGCCAACACACCTAATCACACCCATAAAAGAGGGTTTCCAGAACCAGTTTAGAGAGTGGCAGGCAGAATGGGATACGTGTGTGTTAAGGGTGAGAAAATGCTTTTAGGGATCAACGAGGATATGTTTTTTATGATAATTATTTTGAAATCTTTGATTTTATTTTTTAACAATATGCTTATTTGTTTATCTAATCTATTCTATTCAGTTGTGAAGCCATTCCTGTAACACTCCATGCTTCTTTCTTTTCACTGAAACCGCTCTTATAATGTCAGTGATGAACTTCCTGTTGTTCTATCTAGGGGCTAATTCAGTCCTATGTATGTTTTCTTTTTGCTTCTTTCTGCTGAAATCTTTCTGCCGTCCTCTCCAGATTTGGTCAGCCAACTGCCTATTCCACATCACCAGTGGTATGTCTAATGTGTTTCTTAAGTTTAACACATTCAAACTTGCCAACTACCTTCTTCAAAATTAACCTGGCTACTTTTCAGAGTTTCTCACTCCACCATCTTATTTCAGAAAAGAAAGGTCAAATGTCTTTCCTTCACCCTGATTTTTTTTTCTTCACACATATTCTAACTAGTCTGTGAGCAAATTATCTACCTCAAAAATCAATAAATAGTCCACTTCTCAATACCTTCACTGCCACAAGTCTGGGTAAATTTCCCACCATCTCAAATTCTTTACTGACCTAATCTATTCTCAACAGAGAATCCAGATTGAGCCTCTTAAAATATAAGGTAGATAACTGCCATTTCTGACTCATTAGATTTTTTACTAGAATTATCAATGGATAAAACATGGAGGATAAAAGTCATTTACACAGTGGCTTGTGAACTTCAACTCCCTATGTGTTGTATCTACAAGGATCTCACAATGGGATCAGCTGACAAAATTGTGAGCACTTCAATTCTGTGGAGAAATTTAGGGATAGCCTTGTTCTACGTGACTCCTAAGTGCTTCACTATTACAGTTACTACCACATCTAACCACATCTGGGTATTTTGTACCCAAAATGAGATTGAGGAATAAAGTTGACCAAAAGAGATGCAAAACTCTTATTATGGAATCATAATGGAAGTAGAGATGATTTCTCTGAGAGACTCCTTTACATATTCATATATGAATGTGGATTTTTCATGAATTTGTCTTTTTATAGAGACTAAAAAGAATTTGGGTCAAAAATAATCTGCAGTCAGGCTAATGTGATTCTTATTCACATTCTATTGTGAGACTATTCTGTTTATATTTTATTTAAATTTACTTGCCATTTCTTTCCCTCTTGCTTCATAGTTACTTAAAAATTCCATAATTGATACACCCTTACCGTTGATATTGATAGTGACATAGCACATGTGGCTTTGGGGGGATATCTAAATAAAAACCATAATACTCATTTGTACAATACAGGAACATTGGCTATGACAAAAGCATATTATGCCATCTTATCATATATTTTCTTAAATACAAATAATCTGAGGATATTGATTTATAGAAAGTAATGGATGCAAAATGCTAGGACGTAAGAAAGGAAAGAAGAGAAGGAAAGAAAGGTTGAAAAAAGGGAGAGGGAAAGGAGAGACGTAACTTAAAGTATGACAATACTTCAGATCAGATTCATTCTGTTTCTTATCTGACAAGCTATATATGACCAAGTAGATATTGATATTCTATTTTTATTATATTTTATTTTTAAATCGTAATAAAATCCTTTTTCAAAGAGTGATAAGAGTGCACTGAAAATTTGAACTTTTTTATATCTCATATTACCTCATATAAAGCAATGGGCTGCTTCATGAAGCCATACTTTTGTTCCTTTTCTCACAGGTTTCTCATTCCTTCACAACTAGCATATTCTCATTCTCTCTCTGTTAGAGTCTGTCTGTCTCTGTCTCTGTCTCTCTCTCTCTCTGTCTCACTTTCTCGCTTTTACCACACTCCTCTCCTTCCATCCTTCACATTTTGCTGCAGCTGTAGCTGATAAATGTATCCACAGTGCTTCATGGATAGAGTCACTTTCATCATTTTTCAAAGCTAATGATACTGTGAATTATACCGTCTATCTGTCTTTCTATAGAGAAGTAGAATTCTATAGAAGGTAGAATTCATCTACATTCTATAGTGGTCTCCACAAAATTCCTGAACACAAAGCCAGCTCTATCTTTTCCTACTCACCCCTTTGTTCGTTTGTTTCACAGAAATGTTTCTGGTCTTTATAAATGATTGGGAAAGAACTAATCAACAGCATTTCTATGTTAGTATAATAGTTTCTAATGTAAAAAATATATGACATGAGTCTCACTTGCAAATGAGTCACACAACCTATGACCTGAATAATGGTCACAGATGAGAAAAGCAAAAACAGTAAAATACAATGTAAACAGTAACAATTTAACTGACTGAAGAACACTTTTTTTGCTCAGCATTATGTATCTTGTTGAATTTTAGCGTATATACATATGGAACACATGGTTTGCCATATTTATACAGTACTTACTCCCTAAAGTGTAGGAACTTTTACAGGACATATTAACTCAATTCCCTGAGAACATTAGCACAAGTCAGTAACATACTCTGGAAATCTGGAAGTGTTAATGCATCTTTGAAAATGCAATATTCCTGAAAAGTACTGACGCCTAACAAAAATTTGGGTCAATTTAACTGTGAAGAAAAGCTCACCAAACAGGGTCTCACTTAAAGGCATACCAACACCAATTCTCTACGATGAGAAAACAACAACAAAATATGTGGAATGTGATAAATAACTAGAGAAAATTCTGGATCCTGGGTAGGGATAAGAACATATGTGGTATTTTAGAAACACAAGCCTTAAAATCTAAAAAAGACTTTAGAAATTCACATAGGCATTAGCATTAAGGATGGTGTAAACTTATCACTGAGTTTAAATGTTACATGTTTGATTTTTCCCAAGTGAACTGGCATGGATGTTTCAACTCTGAGTCTGAATTTCACACAGGTTATTGGGGGCATTATAATTTTTTTAAATAAATGCATGGAAATGCATAAATCACAGCAGTGGTAAATAGTAGGCATTCAAAAAAAACAGCTTTTATTGTTTAAATACTAACACCTGACTTGAAGAAGATAGTCCTTCTGAATGCTAGACAGAAATGAGTCCTTACCTTCTGAAACAGAAACACAGAATCTTGGTGAGAGGTTTAAAAAAAATGCTACTTGCACTTAAGAATCAGTTTATGTTTTCTATTTTGTATTTTTAGCTCTAGTTTTAAGAAGACTGTTCACTTTGTACTTGTCTTTTTTGGTGGGGGGAGAGGGAAACAACAGGGAGAAAAGGTGACTGTTAAATCGTTACCTTGACAACAAAGAGAACCAATTGTGAAATAAGCAAAAAGAACAATCTTAGCAGTTACTCAACTTCTACAAGTTTAGCTAAAAACATTCAATTCCATTTAATTGATCTTGTAGGGCTGCTAGTCTTTTGTCCTTTTTTTTTTTTAATTCTTAAGAAGATTGCTGTTGCAGAAGTTTGCTATAAGAATCAGCAAAAATAAAGTTGGGCATAAATTTAATTCCATTTATTTATTTATTTATTTATTTTGACTTTTAGTTTATTATTATCACTATTTTTCTCTTGTGACAGGGACTTGCTGTGCAGTGCAGGCTGGCCTTGAGCTCACTTTGTAGCCTAGGCTGGCCTTACGCTGGTAATGAGCCTCCTGCCTGAGCCTTTGCCTCATGAGTGCCGGATTACAGGAGTGCACCACCATGCTCATCTTAATTCTATTTAATGGGTTTCAGTTTCATCATTTGGTAGATCTGAAAGTCTTTGACAGGCTTGAAAACTGGAATACAGTATCTTTATTTTAACATTATACTACCTAACATATATATTATATTGCATTTGCCAGTTTGCAAAGCTATTTAAAAGGTTTAATATTTATAAAAGTCTTATAAAGATATCTCTGTTACTATCCCTTCTCACACTTGAGGAAACTGAGGCAACAAATGTAAAACAACTTGCCCAAATGTTCATGGTAATTAAGTGAAAGAATTGGAACCTTAGCAATGTAGTTCCAAAGCTCTATGTGAGTGCCCTACTATTATCAGAGGTTGAAGTAAAAGACAAAATGTTTTGGATCAGTATCTGAATTAATTCATTGTTTTTCAAAACTGTGTTTCATTATGTAACTTTTCTCCTCATTTAAAGTAGAAACACAGCTCATATTTTTCAGAAAAAAATTGCATTTTATATTATAGCTATTTTGTTTTGTTGATTGTCCAACATCGTAGTTACTGATGATGGACATAGGCAGTTATGTGTAGTTTCTTTCTTTTTTTTTTGTTTTTGGTACCAGGGATCAAACTTATGACCTCACACTTGCCAGGCAAGCACTTGTGCCCTGGCCCAATATTTTCATTTTTCCAAAATGTTTGGCTGATTCATATTTATGCATATTTATGAAGAACAGTGTGGTGTACAAGTCGGGCAGTGATCAACTCAGGGTAACTCGCCTATCCATGACCGTAAAGTTTAGCTTTGTTTATGGTAAGTGCATTCAAATTTCTCTTCTACGCTAAGATACATAATACATTGTTGTAAATTACGCTCACACTGCTGTTTCATCCAACACCAGAATGTATTTCTTCCGTCACAGAGTCACACTCTACACACTGTCCAACTTCTCTCCTGTACTTTTCCTCTCACTCTCCTCAGTCTCTGGTAACCAATATAAGATATTTCATTTCCATGATACCATATGTTTTTAGATTCCACTTATGAATTACATCATGCAATGTTTGTCTCTCAGCCTGACTTATTTCACTTATTATGATGCCTTCCAGGTCCACAGAGTCATAGCAAACAACAGAATTCCAAGCTTCATCATAGCTGAATAGTATTCCATGTTCTGTAACTGTTAATGGACTTAGAAATATTACATCATGAATTACAAATATCACTGTAGTAAATGTGAGAGTGCAAGTACCTTTTGAAATGCTGATTTAGTTCTCTTTCTATAAATATTCAGCTGTTGGATAGCTGGGTCAACCTTGAGTTCTAGTTTTAGCTTTTTAGAAACTTTCCATCTTTAAAATTCTTTTTTTCAGTTAAGAACATTTTCTAATAACTTTTTATACCTGTCTTAAATTTAGAATCTTCTCAAACTTGGAAAGAATAGGAAAGGAATATACACCAGGCCCAAGCACTTTACATCCTTTGTATTTTAAAATAATTATCCTAGATGTTGTTAATTCAATTGTTTGTATTGATTCATTTCAGAGAATAAAGTAAAATATCAGTATATTATTTTATTGCATTTTATTGTCTATTTATAGTTACATTTACTACATTTAAACACCAATATATGGCTACTAACATGCAACTCTCCATGGTCTATTATCTACATTTTAAAGTTTTTGTTTGATTTATTTGTAGCAGTACCCTAGGAAATTCAATTGATGATTACAGCTTCACATATAATATGAAATACTAAACTGTGACTGTTTAATTAAATTCACTTTAAAATTCAGAGATTTTAAGTCAGGTGAAAGTGATTTTTTTATTATTTACATGAAAAATTTTGAAGATAATGTCGGTCAATATTTTAGTAAAATGCCCAAAACAGACACAGAGTCAAAACTGATAAAACAAAAACAGACCATAGAAATGGTATTTTGCCAGTCTTACTTCCAACTATATATATATATTTATATATTATATATTATATATATAAAACATTATTGAGAAATATAATAGTGAATGCATGTGTTTTATTCACTGTACTGGTATATATATATTAATTACATTATATTAATATATTGTAAGCTATTTAGAGTTATTATACTTTAACATGAAACTGCTAGATTAAATGGTATTAGTAAATGCATACTGAAACTAAACTTGTATACCACTATTAAAACCCTATCAATGACTCTTTAAAAATTCATGTATTAGGGTTCACTTTACAAAGTAGCTAGTAATTTACTCTACCCAATGTGATAAATGACAAAAGCTGAACTCTTCAAAAATCATTCTGTATTATCATTACCAATTCTATTCACATTCATACCTACAAAAATATCTAAAGCCATTTAACAGCTTTCTAAAGAGAGTTCTAGCCTGAGTTATTAATATCTTTATTTAAATGCACAGTTTCACTTTTCCTTGGAGAGTAGGAAAGCTTATTTCACAATGCAGCCAAAAAAAAAAAAAAAAAGCAAACTTTGGTTCCTTTAATATCCACAAAAGAAATGTATCTGGCTTGGAATCTTCTAAAGATATGTGGATCTCTACATGTTTGTATAATCTGGCTATTATCAAATATTGCCATTATAATCTTAATAAATGACATAAAATCCTTAATTCTTTAATCTTGATATGTGCATGCCAATTATAAACATGTATGGTCCATCAAATAGTCTAAGATCCAAATGAATTACCCACTCATTTAATTTTATTTAACATCTGACTTTTTAAAAATCAAATGTGACAACAAATACACCCATTATATGAATACAAAACTAAGAGATAATCTCTGAGTATTTTTACCATAATGACTAAATTTTATCACTTCACAAGCATACGGTTCATTATTGTCAACTTGTGATCTATTTCCATCTGATTATGAGATCTGAATTTGAAAACTCATACTCCACAACACACAGTCCATAAAGCCTGTCTGAAGTGGAGAATTTGGCCATTATTTCTTAGGGCTCATATAACAGAATCTGTAGCAAGCTGTAGTTTCAATAGATAAAAATTTTTTAAAAAGGTAGAAGATCTAACAGACTCATTTGTTTCGTGTAACGTGCTGATCTGAAGCAGTGTACAACAGTATGAACTGTAAAATACAAGGTAAATTGTGTACTTAATAGCTGATGAATCAAAATGTTGAAAAATTACATACAGTCAATATTACAAATAGACCTTTACTACGTTTTCGAGATAATACTGATTAAACTGAAATCGTATGACAAAAACATACTGAGTATAGCTATGTTGATGAGACTAATGAATAGGATTTTTATTTTAATCATTTGTGATCATTTTGAAGCATAAAATACAAGGATCTAGGATGCAGCTCAGTGCCATGGTGCCTATCTGGAGGGTGTAAGGTGTGAGTTTAATTCCTGGTACAAAAAAAGCAAAACAAAACAATGACATAAAATACAAACACTATTTAATATGTACATATTTATTTTGATGAAAGTATTTATGTGGCTTCAGTTGGAAAGAAAACGGGATTGAAATAATACGGTTCTAATCTTTTGTGTGAGTCAGTGACCATGTGCTTCACGGACTCAGGGCTAGCACAACCTACACTCTCTACCTTTTCACTTCAGATTTGAAACTTCCCAAATTTCAGATTTTAGATCCTAAAGATTTGACATTAGTTAGCTCTCAGCAGGAAATGTTACCAAGATTCTCCTGGAATAAGTTTCTTTGCAATCCTAAAGAAAATCAAGACTGTGTTTACATTCACATTTTTTTTCCTATGAGTTTATGTTATCTTGACACACTATGATATAACAGAGAGCAAAAAATACAACCAGTCAAATTAAAGCAGGTGGGAAGATTTCTAAATGGTGGAAGTGATGAATGGTATAAAATTCTAAGGAAAAGAAATCACAAAACATAGCATGTTGCTTTTTTCACTGCGCAAGTACTATATACTGAAAGCACAGAGAAAAGCGTTTGTTGGTTGTAGAGACTATCTAGATTCAAGATTAGCAAATACATGCCAGTTCTGCTAAAAGGGACCATATGTATGAAGCGTGCTTTCTGGTACACAGTAGAGGTGTAAAATATGCTAATTACCTTCTTATACCCTGCTGTCACTATGGTTTGAAAATAGCTTTAAAAATATATGTTTCCTTAAAATATATATGTTTCTTTATAAAGATTTTTATCATATTGTACTACATACTATTAAATTCATAAACAATTTATAATTGCTATATTTTCTAATGTAAGGCACCATATACTCAAAGGTAAGATTTCATCTATTCCAACACTGTTTGAAATGTAATATTTTTTGCAGATTGCAGGAGTTTTGTGCATATTTATTCATTTTCCTAGTTGTAGATCTCCCCATTTTAACTATACTGTCTTATCTTTAATTTCCTGCATCTGCACAAAGTAGATGAACATGAATGCTATAAATGTGTTTGTTACTCTCTTTAGTAAGTGTACTCAGGATGTTGTGACTCTGTCAAGAAAGAATGAGACTCGGATCAGCAAAAAACTTTACAACCTATGCCTCCCCCCAAAAAGGCTTAAGACCCACTTTTCATTAAGAAACTGCAAACTGCAACTTGACCATTTGAGGAATCATGAGCATCAGACGGGCTTTCCCTAGCTCTTTTTGGTCTCTGAATTCCAGCTCTCAGGCCTCCTCCTGGACTCCGGTCTCCTTTTGCACTATCTCCTGACTATTCACTTATCATTTTTTCATTGCTCTTGGAATTTACCCTTTTCCCCTCTGTTTCAGATTTAATGTTGCTTCTTCTTTCAGCTTTCAGATATCTCCAATACGGATATTCTTTGCTGAAAACTGAGTCCTCTTGCCATCTTAAAAGGTCTTGTAACTTCTCTAAAACAAATCCTCCAGAATCTTAACTGATTACCTTTATAATACCCAAATATCTTGATAAAAATAAAATGTTTCACATTCAATGATGTGTGCCAGTAGTAGTTTAATTCTATCCACTACCAGGTGCAAGGCTAGAACTCTATCACTGCAGAACTATATTATCTGCATCCACTTCCCACCAAACAGAAAGACATTTTCACAAGACACCAAAACACTGTAGATTATTAATATTACATAAGCTACTGTTTTATTAAATCTAAGCATTGTTTTCTTATAAAATTGTTAGTAGAGTTATTGTTATACATCAGATGTTTCAATCATGTTGCCACATTTGATGATTTGTAATCCCAATTAAATGTAACTGCATTAAATTATATGGGCTAAATTGAAAATATTAATGTATGTGTAATTAAATCAGGCTGATGAGTAAAAATTCCCAATACTGGAGATGGGGTATTTTAATTCACTAATTTATTACAACAATATCTCTGTTTCAAAAATGGACACGATATTCTCATATGTCACTTTTTTGTTTTATTTTCGGGCACAAGTTCTCGCCGTACAGCCCTGGTTGGCTTTGAACTTGCAGTGATCCTGCCTGCCTCAGATTCCCAAGTGCTGGGATTACAGTTGTGCACCACCATGCTTGGCTCATGTCAATCATTTTAAGCCCAAAAAATTGCAAGTTTGCCTCATTTTTCACATTCCCTAAGAAGGCAAACATCTTCCAGTGATTTGTAAATACTGTTTTATTATTACAAACTACAAGTGTGCTCAGGAGACTAATCCCCAAAACTATTGCCAAGAAGAAAGGACCATTTATTTGTTGACACTGATGTTACTGAACTCTCAGTTTGTCACATAAATAGCTCCACTAAACATTACTTCTTGAGGTGTAAATATCCTACGTCATTCCCAGTTAAATTGAAATATTGTTACAGGTAATTCATCTTTGTTAACTTCACTGACTTATTACACAATGCTATGAACTATAGGGCGAATAATCCAATAGTCATTTTACTTAAATTTTTAAACACATGCATTTCAGTTATTTTATTCATCAGGAAGAATATGACATAGATAATTTAGATATGAAAGAATGCAGAACAATATGCGGGTATTGTGCAGAAAATAACCGGCCACTCATTTCGACAGGAAATGTTGGTCTAGAGCATACATATTATATAAGCAGATCTGACACAGCATGAAATGTCTACATGTTACATATAAGCTGTAGGGCTGCTCTGAACCTTATTCTATTCATTTATAAAACTGAATAATAATAATACCTAATTAAGAGGATTACTATGAAGATTAAATGGGATCATACATTCAAGCACTTAACAGTTACACTCCATAGACATAAATCTCAGCATTAAGTATGATTATGGTCCGATCTTCATGGGAATGTATGTTTACCTACTTTTTATGAGATGAACTGTAGGCATGCTACAGCGGTCAGAGAATAATTATCCAACAGATAGCTTGGGTTTGAATTGTTTCAAACGATTGGCTGTCTTGCATTTGGCAAATCACTTTGCCTCTCTGTGCCTTTGTTCTCTCATTTGAAAAGATATGATAATAATAACTATCTCTGAGGGTATTTGTGAAGAGTAAAAGAATTGCTATGCAAAGCACAGAGCCTGGCACATAATATTTTCTATAGAAGTCGATTATTACTATTATCAATATAGATAATATGTGAAACAAACATGAATCTACATTCTACAGGACTCATGCATATAATTAGCTGCAAGGAAAGATGAGGTGATAAAAATCATGCTGTATTCATTCTCTTAAATTGAGAAGCGTTGACTTATTATGCATAAACCCATAATTCTTTCTAAATGACCTTACATGATCATGAGATTTTACAAAGGGGTTATTATGAGTAACTATATATTGTCATTTAAAACATCTGTGTTGTTAAATTCATTTCAACAGCACAGCATACTGTTGAATTATTCAAAGTTAATTGTAGATCTAATTACAAATGTTCTCTCTCTAAAAAAGTAATTGACAATCATAATTTACCTCCTCCTACTCCATCTCTTAAATTAACTAAAACCTAGAATCTCTACTTCTTTAAGAGGTTTGAATGATAACCAAAGCAAAAGTCATTAACAGAGACATTTAAGGCAATATTGATAAAAATCAGGAGTCATTCAGAGAAACACAGACACACATACACACACACACACACACACACAGAGTAATGAAAAACAAAATACAAAGACAGTCTTCAAATTAATTAACTCAGTGTGATAAACAAAAACAATTAGCCCTAATTGTCTCCATTACCTTTCACTTACTTGCAGATGAAAGAGCAAGTCTACTAGGTTAGAATGTTCTCAGGTGTAAGCAACAGTGGGGAGAACTACGTGGCCTAAACAAGAAAGACGTTTATAGCCCACAGAAGAAAAGGGCTGGAGACAGGAAAAAGATAATGGAACAGCACCTCAACAGTGTCATCAAGTGTTAGTCCCTTGCTACTTTTTACTGGGCTAATTTTGGAAGCTGGTCTTCTAACCTAATAGCTGTCAGGCCAGCGTCCCTCTGTGGATTCCATAGTTCTAGAAATAACATAAGAAAGCAGTCTGAGCTGTCCATTGTGCCAGGAAAGCACTCTTTCCCAGACACAAAGGACCCCTCTCCAGCAGACTTCCCCTAATTTTTCACTGATCAGAAGTGGGTCATCCTTGCACAGTGAGCTGCAGGAAGACCTAGAAAGAACTGGCTGGAAAATTACAACCAAATTTTCAGAAGGGCTTAGAAAAATCATGTGATGCTGGATGCACTCCCTCCTTAAATAGAGTCAGGTTCTGAAAGCAAGAAAAGCGTAACTTGGCTAGAAAACCCCAAGGATCTAAAAAAAGTAGCTCTTTTTCAGGATGAGCAGAAGGTTTATACCATGGCACAATCCCTCTCTTATTTTTCTACTGTGTTTAATCTTGCATATATTAGGTTGATTCTGAGCTTTCTCCACTACTTCTGGAGTAAGTATCCTCCTTACTTCTAAATGGCGTCCACCTAAAACCCCAGCCTGCATCGCTGAGATGAGCAGCATGAAATAGGTGCAGATGTCTCTTCATGTCGCTAACAAAATGAATCCTCATGCGGTGACAGTTTTCCAAGGACCACCAGCTGTCACTCCCTGGCAGTGGGTGGCCACTTCCTCCTACGCAAACTGAGGCCTGCAGTCCTTTGCTCTGGGACCTGAAAAAACTGTAGAAGCTTTGCTGTCACAAAGAATCTAAACAATATGATTGGTGCGAGATAAAAAATGTTCCTTGTGACTCATGCTCTAAACAGCACATGATCTATTTTTAAAAACATTGATTCCTCCGGGTGGTGCAGAGAAGCAGCAATGTTACATTTGCTTCCAAAGTGCTCACTAAATTCTTTTAATGAAGGGACTACACAGAATCGTCTTTTGTTCTGACTTATTTGCACCTTCATTTTATAGGACATAAGTATATATCAGCATCAAAATTGTAGGTTTGAGTATATTATGATCAAAAAGGGGGATATTTGTGGTACTCCTTTAATTTGTGGAGTACTAACTACAGAGAGTCAAATTTATCTGCACTAAACCTTCATCACAACAACCTTTAGCAATGCGTGATGAGAAAAGTTCCTATTACATACGTGTGCTACTACCAGCTCACAAAGAGCATGATAAATGGGAAAATTATCATCACTAGTATATTCATGTGTGTATAGTCACACAAAAATAGAGAAACACTCTTTTTATTTTTTAAAAATCTATCTTTCATAAAACTAACTTTGATATTCATGTGCATAATAGGATATAGCAGCACGAAGTCCGGTTTTTACCCAGTGTTTTCCTTATAACATACTTCAAACTTGGGATACAGAAATAAATTCTAGAAAAGCATGTTTCTTGGCAGTCTTTGATAACACAGATGTAATGTGAATAGATTTTATGATTAAGTGGCAATTATCTTCTAGCTTTCTTGTCATTGGTATTGAGAAACTCTCACCCAGACACCTATGCGAATAGTTACCAAGTGCCAAGAATTTTTTATAATCACAAAACAGGTTTCTTGAGTGAAACCAAAAAACAAAGAAAACACTAGCTTCATGTCATGGGAAGAATGAGGGATTTGAACTCACATGTGGCTTTGGATTCCAACTCTGGCGCTGGGAATGTCATTAATTTTCTCTAAGATTTTGCTTTCCTGTCTAGAAGAAAGGTAATTATGTGAACATCTTATTCACTCATAAAAATCAAACAGAATAAATCATGTACTAGTGCTTTGTAATATTTGAAAACCACAAATATTTGTTATTTGTTGACTAAAAGATGTCGAGATGTACACATGTAACCTTTAAAGATCTATTAAAATATTAAAAATAAAATATACCTGCAGTTTTTGTTACTTATGTTTTCACCAAATCAACTTTAAAACACTGATATCTGTCACTTTGTTATCCTATTCTGCAAGTAAGAGAAACAGAAAGTGAAGCAATATATTCTAAAGTGTTCAAAACTGACAGTTAAATAGTATTCTTGAAAACTTGAAGCATAGCTTGGGTAAAATTTAAAACTATTCTTATAAGTAGACTGCTAAGCTATGAAAAACTGTCTAATGCTCATAAAATAACATTGTAACATTAATCCTTTTCAAACATTTCTTCATGATCTATTGACTAAAATTTACCTTTAAAGACATAGAATTTTACTATTTATAAATATTTTTCTGAAATAATAATTTATCTTGAGATTATGAACAACTACATTGACAAAATTACATTCTGAACTGTTTAAAATAAATTATTAAATTTCTTCATTAAACAAACATTTTCAGTACACCTACAATAGGCAAATATCACCAAGTGAATTTTGAGTTCAGATCTCAGAAATTAACATATTTGAGGGAGAAACTAGGAAACAGGAAAGAATGTATGAATGTATATGTGCACATAAAAATATGTTTATACAATATATGAAGAGTAGAATAAGGTATGGTAAAAACAGAAGTGGGGCCAGGGGGTTAGCTCAGCAGTGTAAGTGCCTGCTTGGCAAACTCAAGGTCATGAGTTCAATCCCTGTACCAAAAAAAAAAAAAAAAAAAAAAACCAAACCAGAAGTGTTCAAAGATTATTTTAACTAATAAAATTGTATTGTTAAAATGTATTATTTTAACAAGGTGATACATTAAATATATATCATCGTATAAAAAATGAATGTAGTTGTTCAAATCTGTATATTGTTTTTAAACCATACCAAATTTCTCAACTAATGACCACTATTTAGGAAAAAGAAAAGATTTATTTGAGTTTCAGTGCTTTTTTGGAGTTAGAGAATTGCTATAATATTGTTATAAATGTAATAATCCTCTATTTCTAGTCTTCCTCATTAAGAGATAATTATACTGAATATACTACTGTGCATTCCAGAAACTGACCAATTTAGGCAAAAACTTATACCATTGAGGTAAGTTGACACTGACAATGTGTGTGTGACCAAAGCTAATCATGCGTCACTGCATTTTTAGCTAACACAATTTCAAAATGATCTAAAAACTACGGACGTGCCATTACCTGCCCTTTGTTTTTATTAAAAAAAAAAATCCTGTGGAACCATTAGTGGTGTGCATATATGTAAAACTTTTTCATAAAATTAGTTGATTTAACAAGTAGTTACTCTTAATATATCTTTGCTATATACTTTAAAGGCTCATTTAACATACCATGCTATGCTCTTTTATAGTAATACAACAAGTTAACAGTAAATATACACATTAGCAAAAGTTTTCACAATCATTCTCATGTTTTGTTAAGATGCCATGCCAGAGACCTTTTATGGATAATTTCACACTTGGAATATTTACTGAATAGTTACAGGATTTTATATTCATGAACTAAAAATATAGTTTGCTATATTATAAACTTCTTTTAAAATATCTAAATATATACATGTAGATGACAGGCAATTATTTCTGGGAGATTTGTCTAAGTCTCTATACAATTAGTTTTACATTGTTTAGAAAAAAAGAGTAACTCCCATTTATGTAGGGAGTTTTCATTTACATCTATGGAGTTACATATATGACCAACACTAAATTTCATCCTTGTATTTTTCTTTATATACTAATCACTCCTATAAATTGAATAATATCTTGTATATCTATAATGCTTACATAATAACATACTTTTCCATCATTTGCCATATTTCCTTTGTCAAAGTTCATATCACATAATGTTGGGCTTCAAGGAGCCAACACTGACTAATAAAAATCCAGCTACATAGCTCAGTAACTGGAGAGAGTATGTAAGGTTAGGGCATTAGGTTATTTGTGAATAATCAAATAATTTTATTCTTATGAAAAATGAACTACCATTTCAAATCTGTGTCAAAGGGTAAATTTTTGGAGCATGTAATTTGCTCTTAATACCAACCCCAATTTTTGCTTCACCTGAGTTAATCTGATGGATAGTTCAGTGTGATGTCATGAGGACGAGGATCACGGAGTAAACTGGGTGGTTAACCACGTACACCATGGTCTGGGACCCCCTGAGGAAGAACATGAAAGATTCCCACCACAGGAAGCTCTCGGCTGGTCCAAATTCAACACTAAAGGAGTCCCCAAGTTAGGCACCAGGGATACAGCTGGAGCTTCCCTGTGAAGAGGCCCAGCACCCAGCATGCTTCGGGACTGAGAACTCATATTTGTTTTAAAGCCACAGAGACTTGGGGATGGTTTAAACTGTTCAGACACTAGGAAACTGCATTAGCCATTCCTGAGCTCCAAGGAGCCAACATGGACCAATAAAAACCCAGCCACATAGCCCGGTAACTGGAGAGTTAACCTCAGAGAAATATTAAACACATCCAGTGATAGAGAATTGTCCAAAGGCAGAGATGACCTTAGAGATTCAAATAAAATTCCAAAGAGAATTCTGGTGTTAACAAACTTGATTTCTAATTAACCGCTGAGTGCATGTACGGATAAACATGTGACCCTAAGTGAATCTTCTATCAAACCAAATGTTAGAAATATCACAAAGTATATGCAAAACATTTTTAATAGTACTATATCATGAGAGAACTATGAGAGTGTTAGGAGTAATTTTGTGACACAAATATAAAAAAGTAGTTTATACAAAAAATAAATGACAAGCACTACTCAATAATAGAAAACAAAGACAGATTTGAGAAAATTCCATAAGAAATATTATAATAAAATTAATATTATATTCTTGTCAGCTCTCCTGCATATTTTCAGGTAGAAATTAATATTGTATTGGTAGAGAATTTGCATAAATACAGTAGAATTATATACATATCCATATACATGAGAATTTATGTATATGTATATATCGATGAAACTCAAAGGATTCGATTTTGTGAAAATGATCAATTATTTCATAAAATTTGCTGGCATAAAAAGTACTGGTAATCTATCTTGAGGAAAATAAAACTGAGTTCTTGTATTACAGAAAACTGTGTATCAAATTAAACACTTAAAAACAAACTAACCAATAAAAATGATTTTATTATTTAGTTCCTGTAGGCAAGTACAGCAGACCTACCTTATATATATATATATATATATATATATATATATATATATATATAAAACATACAAGCTAAATTATTTGTGTGTGCACACAGTTACATTTTAGTTGCACTGTAAATTATTTGTCTATTTATTGATAAGCAGTATAATTTCACAACTAAAAATCTTTAAACTACAGAATTAGCATGTAGGTTGCTATGTTGGAACTAAATTTAAATGTTCTTTAGCTTTATTTTACATTTTTGCTTGTCTGAATTAGCTCCAGTGTTTCTCTCCTATTTTGAATTGATTGGTTGCCAATGCTATCCATTACATATTGATTGTATTGCATACCTGTTTTTGGTCCAATCACTAAACTAGCTTTCTTCAGAACTAAGGTTTTAGATTCCTGCTCTTACTCCAAAAGACTTCCAGCATAATTTTTATCAACACACAATTACATATTCAGTATTTTATAAATATACTTCCTTTACTAAAAATCCCATGAAGAAATTGGCTTCCTGGTTTGTAGCACAATTCTGTTAATCCCATTGAATACGTGCACAGAGAGAAAATCATAGAGAGCTCTTCGTAATCATGTACTTCTATTCTTATTGGAATAAAAGATAACAATTTTTTGTTTGCAAGGACACTATGAGCTAACAGCTTTAAAGTTTTCAAACATATTGTCCTCCACTAAAAATACCTGTAAAACTCTCAGTAATAGGCTAGTAATTCAGTCTAACTCCTCTAAACACAAAGATGCAGCACGTGGTGAAAGTATTCAATTCCTTATGTGCTGACCTCTTAAGGAGACTGTTGTGTGTAATGGGTAAGCAGGGTCATCCATAGGGCCAGAAACATGTGTCCTTTGCAGAAGGGTATCAGTGCCTTTATGATCACATGAGCTCTTCAGAATTTTACCTTTTACTGAAATCATGAGAAGGTTGTCCTCTTAACGCTCACGTGAGCGTTTTCTCTGTAGATTGGCTAGGTCTGAGCAGTCATGCTGGGAGGTTTCATTTGGTGCTGCTCTCAGCATGTCTGCTTGTAACTATTCATCTTCCTAACTCACGACCAAATTGATCATTGCTAACTATGTAGCTACGGCATCAAGAACAGAAAGCAATGTTCTGTGGGGATAGTTCATAAGATCTAGTTCTTATGAACTATAGATAGATATAGATAGTTCATGATTTAATTTTTACATCTATTACATCGAATGCTGGGCCATACATTTTGATTTTATGTGATCAACTCTGATATTAAACTGTTTTCTATAGAAAAAACGGTAGACTATTGCAATGTTTTAAGGAATAGAGTTGTCGCCTGTCTTCACCTATAGCTTCACTATTGCCTAATAAACAAACTGAAGCACATCACATTTTCTTGACTAAATCTGGGTAAAGTCATTTACATGATCAAAATTCTTGACTAAATCTGGGTAAATTCATTTACATGATCAAAATTGAGTGTCTTTTATTGCCCAGCATGCATCCTGCTTCAGGCTACACTGCAGAGAACCACAGTCTGTCTTTGGGTTTGCCTACAAATTCTTTTAGCTAATTAAGTCCTCAGTTGACAGAAAAGAAATATTCGCTCACTTTGAGGTATTAGTTTTATAGGCTTCTTCTTAGCTTTTCCTCAATATCTATTTTAAACTGAAACTGAAACTCATTAAGCACTCTTACTGATTCTCACAAAAGGGACATTTCCTTTGCCTTTCGTTTGTATTTTTTTCAATGAAAACAAACTTTTATAGAACCCAGATCTATGGATTGTGTTTGATTAATCTATAGCTTCTCTATGTTCATGGCAGTTAAGGATCATTCGGTTTGGAACATAACAAGAAGATTTAATGAGAACCTGGCTTTTACTGAAATTCTCAGATAAATTTTGCTACCTGAAAAACTAAAAATTTTGGCATAAGGTGTGTGTGTGTGTGTGTGTACTCACTGAACATTTAATAAGTTCTTACTCAGACACAGTAAAGAATACAAATTATTAGTGAGTAAACTTATTTGTTGGTTTCCAAGTACAACATTGAGAAATATGGTTGTCTAATTTTTAGTTGCTTTATTTTCAATAAGATAACACAAAAATCTGGTTTCCTCTTTGTTTTGAATTGTTGGGGTAAATACCTACAGATATGAATATTTAGCCCATATGCCATATCATGTAAATGCAATTTCTTTTGCTTTTTTTTACTTCCTCAGTTCATTTTATCACTTGTCTGCTTTATACTGCTTTTTATTTATAGTTAAAATTATTTGTGGTACTTTGTGACAATTATCAGTTAGTTGGAAACATTCATTTCCCTTCCCTTTCCAGTGGATGTCTTTTGTATCTGAATACCTTCCCTCTGTAGCTCAGGTTCTGATTTCAAGCATGACAATGCACACTGGGAGGTCACATCCTCAATTTTATGCACCTTATATCAAAGTGATTGGCTTAGGCAGCACTGATTTAAACCATATGTCCTTGTCATTCTTCGGGACATAAAGTTGTGTTCTCAAATGGACACATAAAATCTAATCTGGATCAATGAAATGAGGCAGAAGATTCATGCCAGGATCTTCTGATAAAGAAGCTGTCTTAGCAGATATCCTAGAAAGAAAGACGGCAGAAGAGAGACTTCCTCCTCATACGCCATTGTGACTGTACTTTTTTATGGTATTCAAAGTCAGCTTCCTTGATCTGTAGGAAAGCATTTACACTTACCTTCCTCTCTAAGGCAATAAGATCTTTCCTCTGTCTTCCTTGCCTTTTCATACACACATCCCTTTACTAATCACATTTTCTCTAATCAATAAAGAGAGCATATTAAAAGTTTCCTAAGGTAGGGAGGTAACTTGCTGATCCTTCTTACCCTTGGAATTAAACAAGTCTATTGGATCTATATTTTATACATGGCTATATAAATATTTGTTTAATAAAAGGGTGAATAAAATAATGAGCACAGAGGTGGCTGTTTTGCAAGTACTATTAGAGGGAAACATGATGCTGGGTTAGTAACACTGCAGGCTGTCAGTAAAGATAGATGGCTTTGCTGGTCGTGCTATAAATAACCACCGGGTGCCACTCAGAACTGGGGGAGCCTCATTCAGGGCGACAGTCATTGATCTGCTGCACTGCTCAGATGTGACCTTTCATGACACTACTTGAGGAGGAAAGGTTATGCTTCACATTTAAGCCTTGAATAATAAGGTCATGATCAAATTAAAAAATTTCTCTGGTGAGTACATGAAATATACACAAATTAGGGCAACAAATTAGATACATTGTTAAAGAAAAGGTGGGCATGCTGGAGTTAAGGGTGATCCTGGAACTCAGTGTTCCTGAATGTTGTATTAATGAAGTGAAACTCTGCCTCATTAAAATATTCTCAGAATGAGGTCTCATTGCCTCTTCAATGACCTTCCACTGCCATCTACACTAAAATATCAGGAGTAACTAAATTACATCGATATGGTTCCTAAGTAACTGTATTAGGGCATACTCCTGGAGGGAGGGGAAAAAAAAGCAAACAGAAGAAAATCAGATAAAGTAAAACTACAATTATGTCTTCTTTGTAGACTTGTCATAAATCCTGCATTTGTTATTTGGAGGAAAAGTTTAATTGTGCTTCATCTTAGTCTGTCAAATATCTTCCTTCTGGTGGGTTTATATAACACCTAACAAATACCCCTTTATGAGACGAAGCAAGAAATTATATCCTTAATTTAAACTTCCAAAGCTACTACAGTAGAATTGTTTTCATAGTTTGACCCCAATAATAAAATCTATTAAATTGGTAGTTATATTAACTTAGTGTGCATGTAGCCTTATATGATACAGTTAGTCAATAATAACTGAAGCAGTTTTATTTTTTTAAAAAGAAAATTATGCATTTTTGTTGCAGAATGGTGTTAATTTAAATAAATGGCTACAAAGAATTTTAAACTCTTAAGTGTAACTTGTACAGAAAAAAAAAGGCAGCTTGAATTCAAATAAACCTAAGTAGCTTCTGTTACTGAGGAATTCCCACAAACACAGGAAGTACTATAGCATATACTATGGTATATAAATATTTTATCATGAAAACTCAGCACTTTATTCATTCAAAATATATTTAATAATGTTCAGTGCAAAGCACTGATTTAGAAAAAGTTGGAATCATTTATGAAAAATAGCCCATGTGTCAGCACACTGGTTTCTCAGCTATTCACAGACTGCAGAGTGAATATATCCTATAATCGATTCTTGATAATTATGATACCTTATGCATCATATGCTTAGCGGTGTTTACAATATGGAAATGGCAATGATGACCATGAACACTTTGCATAATTGGCTGAGTTTCATTTTTAAGACTCATAAGTTAAAAATATATTAATATACAAATGTGGAAAGAAATTATAATTAATGAAAAGAAATGGAATGTAAACATTCTGCCTACTGGATTCAGAGATATGGAATATTAGTTGTCTAAAGAATTAGGTCACTAAAATACTTAGCCAATGAATTGTCTATCTGGAGACTTGAACACTTTTAAGATTGTATGAAACAATAAGATGTCAGCTTTTCAGGCAGAAAATTTTACTAACAGATAACGTATGACACTGAAAGATTTCATCATGTAACAAAATAGTAGGAGTAGATAATACTCATATGGCCAACAAATGACTAAGCCTGACAAATAATTTAACAAATATAATGGACATAATTTTGAAAATAAATTATTTAATGATTGAAATAACTATCTGAAATTCTACATAAGTATGAAGAAATAAACATATCTTCACTGCATATCAGATTACTAAATTTGATTTGTGTGTACATATGCACACATGGAGATAAGTCTGTGTATCTATCAATCTTTACCACCATTCTGCCTCCTCTAATAGCTGAAGTAGAATCCAGAAACTATGGGTTTGTAGCCCATAAAAAATGTTTATATCTGCTAAAAAAGAAAATAGAACTCTTGAAGACTTAAGTGTAGGCAAAGGCTCATGGACAAAAGCGTAGCTGCACAGGAAATACTATAAAGAATCAACAACCGGGATCTCATCTTATTAAAAAGCTTTTGCACACAGAAGTAAACCACCAATACAGTGAAAAGACAACCCACTGAGTGGGAAAAAAAACTCAGCCACTTGTTCTTCAAACAAGGGCTATTATATATAACATACAAAGAATTGAAACAAATCACACACCCCAATTTAAAGGCTCAATCTATAAATGGAATCGGAAATGAATAGGCACTTCTCAGAAGACGTAGAAACACCAGATAAATATATGAATAAGAGTTTGGTATCACTTATCATTTGAGACATACAAAGTAAAACAACAACAGGATACCACTTCACTCTAGAAACAATGACTGCCATCAAGAAATCAACCAATGCTGGGGATTTAGCTCAGTGGCATAAGTGCCTGCCTGGCAAGTGCATGGTCATGAGTTCAATCCCTGGTACCAAAAAGAAAAAAGAAAAAAAAAAGAGAGAGGGAAATCAACCAATAACAAATGCTGCTGAGGCTGTGAGGAAAAAAGAACACTTTTCCACTATTAGTGGAAGACTGGTGCAAACAATGTGCAGATTGGTGCAAACAATGGAAATCAGTGTGGCAATTCCTCAAAAACGTAGGACCCGAGAGGTCGTTTTTGATTCACCTATTCTTCTTGGTATTCCCCCCCCAAAAAAATAAAAAGTATCATAACAGAGCAACCTAAAAGCACCCATGTTTATAGCAGCAGAGTTTAAAATCCTAGAAATAACTCAAATGTCTGTAAACTGATGGAGACAAAAAAATGTATTTTTTATACAATGGAGTATTACTCAGCCATAAAGAAGGTTAAACTTGAGACATTTATAGCCAAATGGATACATCTTGAGACAATACTCCTAAGTGAAAGAAATGCATGTAACTATCACATTGTACAAACACAAGTAAATATCACATTAATCAAACATATGTAAATATCACATTGTCTCTCTGATGTGAGAAAGTGTAAATAAAAACCAATATGAAAATAGATATTGTGAAATAGAAATTTTTCAAAAGTAAAGAGGAACGGGGGGAGGGAAAAGGAAAGAGTGATAAAATGAAAACTAAGCTTTGTGAATAAAGAGGGAAAATGGAGTTGAAGACGGAGAGGAGAATGGGAAAAAGAGGAAATAAGGTGTATTATGTACAGGCGAAAATTTCCTGTGAAAATTATGATTTTATGCATATCTAAATTGTACCAATAAATAATAAAAGCACAAATAAATAGATAAATATTTTAAAGCTTTGTCACAGCCACACAGACCAGAAAATAATTTTTTTTTTAAAAAGTGAGATGTTTGTACAAGTTAAAAAATCATTATAATAAGTGGTTTTTTAGACTGTAGAGCATGTCCACGCTGGTATGTTCCACACTCCATAGAACTGACCTGGTTTCATGAAAAAATCTATCACATATTTTTTTTTAAATGAGTGTAATAGGAGAATTTACCATGGATGTAAAAAGTTGCTGATATACTCAATTAGACACCATGCTTGTTTTTTTGTAAAAAAGCAAAATATAACTGTACAAATGCTCGTAAGTAGTTGAGTATATACTCAAATAATTATTTGTTTTATGAAGTGTGTATTTTATAAGACTAAAGGAGGGAAGACAGAGGAGAGAATGCAGGCAGAATTGGAATAAGGAAGGGTTAACAACATAGTACATATTTAATTTTCTATGATAGTTTACTTAGCAGTATACAGAGATCTATCATATAATTTTATTGGTGCTAGTGCTAGAAACTTTTCATACTAAAAAGTAAGCAAAAGCACAATATGAAAATATTTGGGCAAAAAACTAAAGAGTCTTCTTTCTTTTCTATTGGGATTCTGATGTCTAATTCAAATTAGGACCAAGAAAATGTATTTGAAAATTACCTGAGGTACTTAACATGCAGGTGTTCAACAAACGACACTTTGAGGAACACTAAAGAGAAATTATATTTGCTCACACTGGAATAAATTATCTCAGATAAAACATTAAAAGCTGCTAAGTATTTTCAGCTGTCATTCTATTCAATGGCACCTCCGTCAAGGCCAGATAGTAATTGGGAGGGAGTTACCCTTGGTCAAGTTATTATCAAGGTGATTCTGTTCAACACAGCACTTTGGAAACAGCAGACATTGAGTTAGGTTTGCTTGCCAAAAACATCTCCGGTTCCAAACATCTCTGACAATCAGTCCAAAACCACTCCTCTTGAAAACAAAGCATTCTAGAAAAATAATGTTTGCTTTGGCTCTGGTCTGAGAGTACACTGGAGACTCTTTCTCCCCTAAGAGTTGTATTTCTATCTCACAACCCCAAGTGTCACTCAAAATTCAGCCTTTGGTCACTTCAGAAACCCTGCCCATGAATTCTTTATATAATTAGAACCAGCTCTGCAATCTGATCATTTGTTTCTAAAGCCTGATTCTGCCACATGCTGAGTGTTCCTTGGTAAATCACTCAGCTTCTCCGGAATTCAGCTTCTTCTTCCATAAAACAAGGGTGGCTGGGGCTGGTAATGATAAGAGGTAGGGGCCACAGAGCAAGAGTGAGGTCCTGAGTTTAATGCCCAGTATTGCAAAGCAAAACAAAATAAAAATATACACAAAAAGAAGTCATAATGACACTTACCCACATTTTTTGCTGAGATTTCATGTTTCAACTCGTAAATACTGTGCCTGACTTACTATAAATATAATTTAAAAGGTAATATTAATTATTTTTATATTCCTTAACCTACTAACATTCCAGTATCTATTTCCAGTACAGTGTTCCTTTATTATGCGACACACGCTATGGAAAATTTGAGCTTAGTTACTGAGGCTAACACACTTGAAATATAATTCTTCTATATGCAATTATATTTTTAAAAAGTGATGCTTATCCAAGTAAGCTATGTAAACACTAGGTATCCTTTAATCCATTGCAGTCTCTGCCTATAATTCTAAACTAACATTGTGCTTCAAGGGCTGGGCAATATGGCAGAGCGCTTGCCTAGCAGCGTGAATTTGCTGCTTACCGCTATCACAAACTTAAGAAAAATGTTCTGTTTTGTTTTGTTTTGTTTTTAATCGGGAGTCTCAATCAGGAGGATTTCAAATTTGAGCTACCCTGGGTTACTTAAAAAGACCCTGTCCCAAAATAAAAAGAAAAGGCAGTAGGGTTATGGAACAGTGGTGGAGTGACCCTGGGTTCAAGTACCAGTATCCAAAAAATGAGTGCTCATAATATTTTTTTAAATTTTCAAATTCTGACTATCTGAAGTACATTTGCTTGTAGATAATAACTACACTGTACCTAAATTACATTACTACAAACTTCGAAGGCTTCCTATACTGGTATATTTATTTCCTCCTCTCACTGCTGACTTCAACTCACTGGTACACTTGCAGCGTGGCATGTATTTATAATCCTTCCAGTGCTAGGAATTTAAAAATCATATTGGTGGACTAATTAAATATGCTCCACGTCAGTTATCTCTTGTCAACATCTGCCTCACGATGTCTATGCAGGTTTACATAAGTTTGCTATTATGGAAATAACATGGAAAATAATGTCAATAATTCCTCAGTGAGTTACAACTACATACTTGTACCAACAATTAACTACTTGTCCCTTATTTAATAGTGAACATGGCCTCATATCACAAGCAATTAAGTTCTTAATAGTGCAATTAGTGGCAGGAGCAAATGCGAGCCAAAAAAATAGAAGTTTTTAAAATAAAATCCCAAAATAGTGTGGGATTATTCATTTATGACATATTTATTGCTCTCTTACATCTGTTCCAGGATTGGCTCTGATTAGTTGTGTTTTTCAAAAGGCCACATAATTCATGGATTATTTTGATTTTCTTCCTCTTGACTCATGAAAATCACAGCCTGGTCTTTTGTTTCTTCAGCTTTATGTTGACAATTAGTGGCTTTATTTCTGCTTATTATCAGTAAGTATATTAGAAGCATATGAAGGAAAAAGTGGTACTAATAAATCATCTATTTTTCAAAAATTACAGTTTCATGCATTCTACAAATTCTACATACTTTGATTTGCTGAATATAATTTCAGTTAGATTTTTCATTGGCCCAAAAGTCACAGTAGATACAAATCGGAATTTATGATAAAAAAATACCAGCCATTTTTGCTATCTATCAAACTGTCAGGGCAAGATGAGAAGATCGTTAGAATTTTTGCTTCAAAATTCACACAATATTGACAAATTTGAAAAGGAAAAGAATTCGGAGAGTGTCTTAAACATCGGTGATGCTTGGGTGGTAATTCAGAACTCCCCAGTCAGACAGAATCCCCCAGATCCTGCCAGATCCTGCCAGGGCACCAACGAGTTACAACAGTGAACAAAGTGTTGAGAGCAGAAGAAAATTACTATAAGCACGTTTATTGTTTTTGACATTTTTGTGTCCTAAATTTGAAACCTAATACTCTCAGCCTAATTTTCTAAATTGAATAAATGTAGGCAAGATACAAAGAAAACTCTTCACCAACAACTGTACATTTCAACATCCCTTACACAGCCTTGAAAATCAGCTATTTACTGTTTGAAAACAATTATATGTTATTCCCAACCACATATTATAGAACTTTTTATGAAGATTATGCTATAATTTAATAAAAACTATCTCCATAATATCAAATGAATGTTCCAACAGTAAGGCCTTGAAAACATAAAAGAAAAGTAACATTGAATGTTAGTATCTTATCCCAATAGCAGGGAAAAAACCAGCTAAAGAACAGAAAAATATTTGCAATCTTGACTTTGGAAACATTAGTTCTTATAATTGAGCCTTGAATTTGGCCCTTAACTTTCTTGACAGCCACACTCAGCGTTGCTTTCCATCAACCAAATAAAATCACATGACCAGAGCAATTTTTAGATTTAAACATATAGCATGTCATTCTTAAATATCACAAGGCAACAGTTCACCTAAACAACAGCAATAGAATTAAGCTTTGAGGCAGCATTTCAGTTTCTAACACTGTTTCTATT
>PVJX010001223.1:32207-173416 GCA_004027295.1 Dolichotis patagonum | reverse complement strand
TTTTTTTTTTTTTTTTTTTTTTTTTTTTTTTTTTTTTTTTTTTTTTTGGTACTGGGGATTGAACTCACGACCTTGCGCTTGCCAGGCAGGCGCTTAAGCCACTGAGCTAAATCCCCAGCCCATCAGATCAATTCCATACTATGTTGTTTCATGTGAATTACCTGTATGTGACAATATGGACAACTATTTGGAAGAAAACAAGAGTCAATATGAAAGAGAGTGAATATCTCTGATTGTCTAGTTTTGAAATTTATGTCTCTTACATTGCTTTCTTGTGATCTGCTTTGTTCTGTTTTGTTGTGTTTAATTTTACCCTTTTGATATAATTGCATGTATATTTGTGTAGGTAAGATGGATGACCATATTGCTGTTTTTGTCAGATCGTGGAGCAGAACTGTTAACAGACTCACTGTTTGAATGTCTACTTTACATGTTTTAACTTTGTAATTTGAACAACTATTTCCAAGAAGTCAGTATATAATTTATCAAGTAATAATTTCTTAGGATTTTTTTGTTGTTGTTCTTTTCCTTTTTTCCTTGGAATTCTGTATTGTTGCTATCCTTTATTCTGTTTTGTTTTTTTTCCCCTCTTTAAATAAAATTAAAAATAAATAAATAAATAGAATCAAGTTGATAGCCAATACTCAAAAAATTAAGTTACAGTTATTTTTAGTATTTCTTTTTACTCTCAAGAATGCCCCTGGTAGGGACCATAAATGTTATGGTTACTCAACATAGCCAACAGGACAAAATAACCTTTCTTATGGCATAGCCCTTTATACCTTTCCAGCCTCATCTTTTGCATCTCCACCCTTCCTCATCCTAAACCTTCTAACTTAAGTCACACAGGGCTTTTCGCAGGCCAGGAGCTAAGTTGCCCCTCCTGCTGTGCTCCCACAATCCCCCTGGCCACAGAGTCCTGTGACTTCTAGCTTGGCCGCTAAACCCATCCCAAATACAGTGTCTTCATGCATATTTTCCTGGTTTTCCCCTCCCACTTTCTTCCCCCACTTAGCCTTAACTCATGCATATGGATGCCTGCAGAGCTCCTCTTTTTGGCTTTCTACCCTCCTTTCTGACTGCACCTAGACAGCTGAGAAGGTACAGACTCTGACCTTTTCATCTTTGTTCACCTGGAGCCTGACGCATTACCTGTTTATATCCAGTGGTCACTGTATATAAACATCTGTCTAATGTAACGTGCTGTATTGCAAAGACGGCCTTTTGGACCCTCCCAACAGGTGCTGCTCAGGCACCTCCCACCCGTTTGTGTGTAAGACCCTCAGCCCTGGAGCCCCAGCACGGCCCAGAGCCGTGTTGGGCTCATGGTTACCTATGGCCATATTCTCGCTAAGGCTCTGGGACAAACAGCTGCCCAGTGATTCACTGAGCACCACACAAGCAGAAATGGCAATTGTGTCGATACGTGAGTATGTGCCCTTGTGCCTGCCCGTGTATGTAAAATTAACACTGACTTATCCAAATCGACAACAAATAATTCCCAGTGCTATACCCAAAGCTTAAAGAAACTATAGTGAGCTGAAAGGTCACTGAGTGAATATGACTTAAACCTGTCTTTAATGCTGGCCACAGGCTCCCCTTCACTAAGCAACAGGCCCTTAAGGAATAAAATGCTGCTGTGTTACGTTTCATTCAAAAATGTCCTTCTACTACCAGATGTGGGGGCACATACCTGTGATCCCAGCATTTGGGAGCTTAAGGCAGGAGGATCACCGTGAGTTTGACGCCAGCCGGGACTACAAGTGAGATCCTATTTCAAAAGGGAGAAAGAAAGAAGGAAGGACAGAAGGAGAGAAGGGGACAAGGAAAGTAGAAAAAAGAAAAGAAAGAGTCTTTCATTATAGATATAATTTTAAAATTCTTATATATCTATACATATTATAAATATTTTGAATAGACAGCACATATTACCCATTCAGATGTCTATTGTCATCAATAACTGTGACAGTTATTTAGGAGATCATACAGGGGTGACAGAAAAGCTTTGGAGGTAGACAGGCCTGTCACAGAAGTTAGTCCTCATTTTTCTTGAGCCTCAGTTTCCTCACCAATAACATGTGGCCAGTGCCTTCCATTCGAAGTTGTTGAGAGGATTAGAAAGGAGTGCAGAGCTGGGACCCACACATAGAAATGCCATCTATTTACCGTTAACATGCCTGTGGGTGTGGGACTGTCCTGTAACCTGCTAACATTGTGCAACCTTGATTTGTATTGTATTTGTATTTGTATTCTGCCAACTTCCATACTGCCAACTTCTATTCTTGGTGGCATCTTAAGAACAGCCTCCCTCCTCCCATCCACAGAGAACTGTCACAGTAGGAGGCTCCCTCAAGAAACTAAGGGGTGGACAGGTTCTGTAAACCCCCAAAGGTCTGGCTGAGCTCCACCCACCTTCAGCCTCATGACTCATGTCCTTTGAATTGCCAAACGAATTCAAAGGGCTGCCAAGGAATTTCACAATTCCTAGCAGGTGGATGCAAAACTTAGAGAATCACTTTCCTGAAATTTTGGCAACTGATACTTGTGCCCACAAGGATGAAGGCACCTTGGAAAGCATTATAACCAAATTTTGTCCTCCTGCAAAAGGAGACCCCCAAACACCAATGTCATTTTATCACTTTCACATATGTATAGATTACATGTGCAGAAGAAAGGAAAACTATATCGTGCAGAGAGTCTACTTTCATGGACATCGACAAATATTTTCCAACTCTTTTTTGTGTAAAATGAATTAACTTCCATGAAACTGAATAGAATTGATTAATGATTACATTATTTATTATCAGTATAACTGCTGACTTTAGCTCAGTGCAATATTTGGGGCAATTTTCATATATTTTGCCATCTTTAACCCACTTATTAAACCATGTACTGGGTTTTAAATGTAATGCATATGTTTTGCAATTCTGCAGTAGTTTGTTTATTTTAGTATTCCATTTAAGTTTACATGTTTGTGTTTAGGGTTTATTTGTACACTTTTTCATAACTATAGTACCCCCGTAGGAATGACAAAGACACCCTTTTAGTAACCTACTGATTTTAATATTTTACCACTTAAATATACAGTGAAATGATCTTACAACCATCTGGGTCACTTTGCTCCTTCTTGTGCTCTAGCTGTTATAAGTTTTGTCTTCCTACACTGAAACCCTACCAAGTGTACAATTTTTACTCCGAATATTTTGACCATATATTTTTTCAAAATGAAGAGAAAAATATATTTTTCACCCAAATATTTACCATTTGTATTGTTCTTCATTCCTGAAGTGCCAAATTTCCACTCAGCATCACTTCCCCTCCACCTAAGTAATTCCTTTACCATCCTTTTAGCAGGTCTGTGGCTAACAAATTCTGAGTTTTGCCCTCCTTTTTAAAGAATACTTTCATTAAATACAGAGCTCTTGGTTAACAATATATTTTCTGTCAGCACTTGAAACATAAAGGGCCACAGTCCTCTGACCTCCTTTGACTCGCCAGACAAATTTTATGTGACTCAAATTGTTTCCCTCTCTGTAATATGTTTTATTCTGGCTGCGTTTAAGGTTTGTTCTCTTTATCCTGAGTCTCCAGCAGCCTGGATTGTTTTATTTGTTTTGATTGGTTTGGTCTAGTCTTCATTTTGGAAGATGTGTACAGACACTTACCACACTTTGATCATTTTTATATCACTCCATCACTCCCCTGGTGCTACTCTATTTTAATCATATCTACATCTTTACTTATTAGTCATCCTAACACCCCCCCCTTATTTTTCCTCTTGTCTAATCAGTGTCCTTTCCATTTTCTTAACTTTTTTAGATATCCACATTAGGAACAATATTGGGCTCCATTTTGAATTTATCCTGTTTGGGTTTTACTAAGCTTCTTGAATACATAAATTTGTCATTTTCACTAAGTTTGGGGAATTTTCAATCATTATTTTTTCAAATAGTTTTTTGACATCCACCCCTTCTTCTGATACTAAAACAATGAAAATTTTAGAAATGTTGCATTGCTGAGGCTCCTTTTATTTCAGTCTTTCCCTCTGCTCTTCAGAATGCATAATTACCATTGAGCCATCCTCAGTTTCACTAGGATTTTCTTTGGTCATCTCCAGTCTGCTACCGAGTCCATCCAGGACATTATTTTTTATTACTGGTACTGAGTTTTCAGTTCTAAAGTTTCTAATTGGTTCTTTCTTAAATTTTCTTAGTTCTCTTTGTAAAGCTTCTGTATGTGGATCATAATTGTAATAGTCAATTTAAATTCTTTACTAACTGTAAGACCCTGGGCCATATATATGGTCATTTCCCTTGATAAGTGGTCACATTTTCCTGGTGGCTTGTATTTCTCTGTTGTTGTTGTACTCTACCATTTTTAGTTCTCTTGTTGCTGTTGGTATTAGCCATTCTTCATCGGTTGGGTCTAAAACACAGGCTTTACCCCACCTCTCAAAGTGGACATGAAATCTTCAGTTCAGTTTTTAAACACTTTTTCATGCTACTTTGAGTCTTTCCTGTGCTTATAAATATCCAAATGAGACTGGAAATTGCCCGAACCCAAGCACAGAAGTAAGGAACCCCTGACACGGAATCTCTCCTCTCTGTCATTCTCCACACTTTTCTGGGTACCTCTTTTCTTTCTCTGATTCACTAGCCAAAAAGACATGGTTTATCTTTGGCCAGGAGCTACCTACACTACTACATTCTACAGTCTACATTCGAGGTCTAACCTCAATGTAAGTCAGAGAGTGAATTCACTACTGCATGGGTCACTTCTCTAAATTTTACTTTCTTCCTCAGTCTACCTAAATTTTCACAGAACTCAAGTACTTGCTTTTGTATCTTGTCCAGGATTAGTTATAATCACGAAAAGACACAGGCTATTGCATCATGGCCAATGGCAGAATTCGAATATTTGGTTATATTTTCAAATCTGCACTGAGTTCTTCACTGAGTCGTATTCTTTTCATATGGTTTCATGTATTCTTTTGCTTTATTAATTTTTCTAAGCAAATGGAATTATTATTGTTTCCTATTTTACTATATTCTATGATCACAAGTTCTTGCTCATAGTAAATTCCTACCGTGTGTGTTCTATAATTTTATGTTACGAGCTCATCGTCACCCACAATCTAGAATTCTCTGTAACTTGAGATTGTGAATATGGCTCCTGAGTAGCTTTGAATTTGCTTCCCTAGGAGTCACTGGTAACTCACTATTAACCAGGGGTTCATTTACGTACAAATTTCTCAGTGTTGTGATTTTTTTTTTAAGTGTTGTGATTTTTAAAGCACACAAATGGTGTAATTTGAACTCAACATCCCTAAAGTATGATTCTATATTATTTGTCAGGAAAGTGCTTTGAGTTTTGTTCTTCAGCAAGAATCTAATCATAAAATTTCTTGCCATTTCCCTTGGCTATGAGCCAGTATTTTATAATTTCTCTCTCAAAAAAGTACGAATTCACAGAGTAGAACAATGGAAAAGTAGAGAGTGGATTTGGAAGAACACATGTGAATGACCTACACCTCCTCTGTACCTAAACAGCCCCAGCTGAAATTCTTTTATTTTAAGCAAGTCTGGGGTACTCAGCATTCTCATTATCCTCCCGCATTTGCTACCACTGATCTATCACACAGTGTTTTTCTACCTCACATCAGCCATGAGGTAAATTTCCTCTTTCATCAACTGAAAAGTGTATCTACTCTACGTCAGAGTCATTGTAAATGATCGTGCTCTGAGTCTTAATAGCAGCCAGCAGATCCCCAGATCCTAAACTTACAGAACCCAAATCTTGTATAATGTGCAGTAAGAATTCTTGACCTTTTCTTCAGAGAGAGATATTTTTATTATACTGGATGAGAAGCAAGCCTCCTCTATGTGCAGAAAGAGACACAATCCTTGAAAAAAGTAGTCTAGAGCAAAGGGCTGTCATTATCTCTGCTTTCAGAATGTGCAAAAATAGTAAGAGATTCGTGGAAAATTGTCTCCTAACATTAACCCCCAATATCAAAGGATTCAAAGAAATTGCAAAGCAACTATTACAGTGTGGTCAGTGCTCAAATGTCAATGACATCAATATACATCAGGGAAAGCAGAAATAAATTGCATGAAACCTGGATTTCTTCTCATTTAGGTATCATCCAGCACCTTTCTTGACTCCTAGTGGAAACAGGAGTGGAGTCTGGCATGGAAATGATAATTCCCTGGGTACTACTATTGCCGTGCACAATATATTATTCTGAGCAAGAGACTGAAATCTTCTTTCTTCGAAATAGTGGACGGATAGCATGTCAGCGTGCAAGGAGAGTAAAATCCTAGACCTCCAGAGATCTTGGCAGTTATTTAAGACCTTTTTGTGTCCACTCAACCCTATAATATTTGTTTTTCCTCTAAAAGTGGTATAGTTACCATGTATTTGCATAGCACCTGGGCGTGTGCCAATTCACCACATGCTCCCAGAATTTTACCTCTAAAGTTGCCAAAAATGGTTAGTAGTTTCATTGTTTCTTCCACTTTCCCTTTGTACATTTTTACTCTTTGGTATGCGGATATTGTATCACATATTTTAACAGCTGCAACTAAGTACAAACACACATCTGATAGTTATGTTCTATAATTCACTATCTGCCTCTATGTTAAGCCTATAAAAATGCATTAGAATCCTTCACTTGAGATTAGGGTCGCAAAAAATAAAACATGGAAAACCATTTATAAATACAAAGTTTTATTCTTATGGGCTCTTAAAATACAGGAGCTCTGACTGATCATCTGTTAGAATTTCCTAATTCCTAAACAGGAGAACATTAGTCAAGATTGCATTAGTGAACACTGAGCTAAACCGTTAGTAAGAAACCAGTAAAACAAAAATTTCCTTTGTCAAAAGCTGAAAGGAACAGAGGATCATATTTAGTTTGTTAATATAAAGTATCATTATCCCTCTAAATTTTGCTTGCATTTTACTGACAATCTAGTTACTAAGTTGTTAGATGCAGAATTAACTCTTGATTAAGTGCTTGGTCTAGTGTTGCAGATTAAATTAATGAATAAGAAATTGCATTCTTGTTCATTATGCAAAATTTGCCAACAGCCAAAAAAAAAAAATCCCTGGCTATCTCACTCTTCTTTTGTAGTATTTACTTGGTGTCAACGTCCCTTCCAATCACCAGGCACATGTAACAAATTACTCCAAAATTCAAAGGAAAAACAGAGATGTGTCCTGGTCACAAATTCTAAGGAGGAATTTGAATGGGGACAGCTTGTGTCTGATCCAAGCTGTTTGGGGCCTCAGATGGAGACTCAATGACTCGAGTTGGATGCAAGTGAATGCTTCATTCATGTTGTTTAAAGATAGCCATGATGGGGGGGGGGGGCCTGGGGACCTCTCCTTGTGAGCTCCCCTGTGCCTCCACACAGCATGGTAGTGGAGATCCAAGGGCAAGTGCTCTGAAAGAGGGGAGAGATGGAAACTCTATCTTCTTCATGACCTAGCCTTACCAGCCACACGGCATCACCTCTGCCACATGAGTCAGAGCAGACACAAGTCTCTGCCCAAATTCAGAAAACGTGTGGCCCTCAGGTGATTAGTAGGAAAAGGGGAGGGATTAAAATCACAGATTAAGAAAACCGCATGGGATTGGTATCTGTATATTGGCTTGGTTGTTTTGGGAAAACACAGTGTGTATTTGTGTTGAATTTTCAAAACAATCCTAAAATACAAATGCTTTCCTTCTCTTCACCTCACGTACACTAGATTTCACACAAAGTAATCAAGTTGACCAAAATAACACAACCATGGCTGATGTTGAGCCCACTAATACATTTATCGCCCAAACACTTGATTATAAAAGCATTCAGGAGTAAACCTGAGTTCCTTCCATAGCCAAAGAGCCACTTTGCCTGCATGTGATCTGACTGTCATCTTTGAAGTATCAATTGCTAAGATCTGGCACACGATTAAGATTTGCCCCCTTAAAATTTTCTCGTATTTCATTTGTTGCTGGGGTTTTATTGGAATTTGAAGCATAAGGAAGCTTATAAGGCATAGCAGTTATGGAATTAAACTGTAGAGGCAGATAAATGTGGGTTTCACATGTTCCCCCTGCTTGAACCACCCATGGCACATGCATGACTGCCCCCTCAGGCAGCTTCTACCACTCAGTGGGGTTGTCCCATGCCACTCAATGGGACAGTCACGTATGTACCACCAGTGCTTCTGCACTGCCTGGCAGCTGAGCCGTACACACTACAGCCCCATTGAGACTGTGTTAAATTCTACCTCTAATGCTTCTTATTTTGATTTAGTAGACACATTATTGAACTTTGCTAAGTGTCAGTGAAATGAGAACAGCAACATGCATCTACAACTTGGCATCAAATGGGACACATTAATAAGCTAAGCAAAATATGACTGACACTTGTCTCCACTCTCACAGGCAGCCCTGGAGGCCGTTCACCTAGTTGTAACAAGAGCGTCTCAAGAGGTGACTCATCAGCTTCCACAAACGAATCACCATGTGATGCTCACGGTTGCTTCCTCTTGTGATCCAGACCCCTTCATGGTGAGTGGTCTCCAGAAGTCACCTGCAGGTAGTGCCTTGGTTGCAAATGTTCCCCCAGGAAGAAAAATGTTTCTGAAGAAATTATAACAGCAATCCCAGTGGATGCCAGAGAGGTACAATATTCAGCTTATCATGGAACAAATGCCATCTCTGCCATTCTGGGTGGGTCACACCCAGAAGTTGTTTCTTGCTGCTTTTGCCGGTAATTTCTCTCTGCAGAAGATGCACACGCTGGTCATTGCAGCCAGGAGTTAACAGATACCCTTGCATGTTCCCCAAGCATGACTGTCTCATTTCCTTACCCAAATTTGCCTTCCTTTTATCCACCAGAAGAAAAACACCATGCAGCCAGAGATTTAGCTCAATGGCATAAGTGCCTGGTTATGCTTGCCTGGCAAGCGCGAGGTTATGAGTTCGATCCCTGGTACAAAAAAAAAGAAAGAAAGAAAAGCAAAGAAAATAAAAACATGATACAATTTCCAGGAGTCCATTCCTGGGTCTGCCCATAGTCTTACAGGCCCTCATAGACCCATTAACAATCACGCCACTCTGTGTGCTCCCTCATCTGTACTTCCTCCTTCCTGGTCCTCTGACTCTATGTCCCAGGGGCCTGTGGACTCTTGCTCCTCCCTCTCTGCTTTGCTTTTACAAATTATGATACATCCAGGAGAAAATTAGCTCCCTTCTACTGCTTCCCACAAGAGGTACCCTTGCTTGGGGTTTGCCTGGTTTTGGCACCTCAACTTTATTATTTGGAGCCTTTCAGGGAAAATGTAACATGTAACATGATGAGAAGGAGTCCTTAACTGCAGACTTCATAAGAAAAAAGAAGACTGCATTGAAAATGATTCAACTCCCACTGTGGAAAGAAAGCCATATACGGTTTGCATGCCAATAACTGAAGCAGAAATAAATGGAACAGCAAACTACAAGCAGCTTTCAGTGTGGAACTGATGATAACGTACAATCCCTCATCACTAAAAAATGTTTTAAAAATTGACCAGAGCAAGCTCAGGGGATTCTTTGTGCCCCAGTTCTGTTTAGACATTCTTCCTCCACCTTTTCATATCTGCCTTCTGCTAAGTCCCTGGCTGGGTCTCGTGTCATCTGGAGGTCACTGTCTTATGGCAAGACTTTTCATGTCAATTATTTGATGCCGTTTCTTCATCTGTAATTAATCATAGTTCACTTTTAATTCAAATTCCTCATGCACTCCACTTATCAGAATGCTACTTTCTCCAAATACACTCCACAAACTGTTGTCACTGGCTGCCGGCTGCCATAAATAGACCTTAGTCTCTGTATCCTGTGCCACTGCAAAGGGAAGTGTTGTGTAGCCCCAGGCTTCTTGGTGGGAAGACAGCTACTTCCAGTGTGGCTACTGTAAGAAAAGCCTCCCTTGTTGCTCAGCTCTGATACTTCCTGTGTTTCCATGGCAAACTTCCCTCTTGGATGCAGCTGCTACAGAGGGAGGCAGAGAGAAGTAGTTAACCATTTCTTTCCCATTGTGTACACTTGATATTTTACTTGTATTTTCTTCTGCATATGGGCAGTGATTTTTCTGTCCTGTTTTTTCTAAGCAGTCTTCCCCTACCTCCATATAAACATGCCAAACATTTTTTCAGCTTTCTCAACACACAGTATAACCCATGAACCCTCCAAAATGCTATCCATTTAGCAAGAAAATACTGGACTCTAGTAGTGTCACTTAGAAAAGCATTTTAAAGGTATTTTCCCATTCCAACCCTTTTTTTTTTGCAAAATGAGGAGCTTCTTGAACTAAGGCTGTTGGTGACTCTTAGAAGTCACCTGCTACTACGAAAACCAAAGCCTATAATAAAGGTTGTGCTCCTGGCATTTTGAATAATTGTATTTTCATTTCCCACTTAAATCATGCTCCTTTACAGCCTCAACATCTAAGTTTTTCTAAAAGGCTTATTGCCACAAGGAGTAAGAGTCGATTGATTATCTTTGAGTCATAAATCTGACTTTTACAAGTCCACATCAAAATAATTGTCATGGAAGCCAAGCTTTGAGCAGAGAAAAGCAGACACTCCAAGTTAGTCTCTATGTCACACAGGAAGAGCAGACCTGAGATGAGAGGGTGTTTCACCACACACCTGGTGTAGGGAGAAGTCAGGAGCAATCACAGAGCTTGTCCTGTAAGCCCTATTGTATTTTGGAGGTAAAAAGGTGAGCAGCAAAAGAAACTGAGCAGTATTCCCTTGTTGTGGGGAGCGCTGAGGCTGGAAATTGACAACACATGTGGGGCAAGTCAAGCCCCTTCCCAGAACAAAGATCACCCCAGGCAAGCCCCATGAACCAACTGCTTCAGCTCGGAGAACACCAAGCCCAGGGGCAATCCAAGCAATGGGTTGCTAGGCAAAGGGGGAGCCACGTGACACCAATCTGCCAAATGTATAAACAAACACACTGCAGTGAGTGAGCAGATCCTTTCCTCCTACCCAGAGACAGGCCTCCACCTGACAGAAACTTTCTGTCTCTATTTCTTTACCTTCTCGCCCCTCTTCACAGTCCTCCCCCCAGGAATTTGAGAGCTGCACCGAGGCAGCACCCTGTGCCCTGCACCCTGGGCGGTGATCCTCAAACGGAACCTCAGGTTTAGAGAAAACCAAAGAAAGAGGGGCGTCTGCCTCACCTCTTCACTGAGACTCAGCATACTGTCAGAGAATCACTGCATCCAAGGAACACTGGTCATCAAGCATGATTGTGCAGAGAGCCTGAACATAGCCCCAGGGTCCCCCTTGGCCCTCAGAGATGCAAAGCATCAGAAAATTACAATGTGACCTCAGTTTGAAGTGAGTGCACGCCCATGAAATCATCACTCTCAAGGCCATAAAAATATTCATTACCTCCCAAAGTTTCCTCACTCCCTTTGTTATTATTTGTATGTGTGGGATATCGTTTAACATAAGCTCTACTCTCTTAGCAAACGTTAAATATACAGCGCAATATTGGCAGCTACAGGCATGCTGTATAATAGATCTCAGGCTTATTTTTTTATATACAATTGAAACTTTGTAGCCTTTAATCATTACCTCCACATTTCCCTGCCCCTCTCATCTCAGTCCCGGAATACCATCACTCTATTCCTGACTTCCCTAAGTTGAGTACTTTAGATACCACATATAAACACGATCATAATTATTATCCAAAATATACTGCCCATCTTCACCAAGTCAGACTAACTTGAGTGCTTTACTTTGAGGAGGAGGCAGCTCCTAAACTGGCTCCCAGTAATGTCACCTTCCTGGTGTCCAGCTCTGAAAAGACAAGTTTTCAACTTCTCTTCCTCTCTTGCTCACTCGCTTGGACAAAACAAGCAACCATGCTGTAAGCTACCTCCTAGAGGGAGGTCAAGGTAGCCAGAAACTGGGGGAGCCTGTGGCCAGTAACAGAGAAGAGCTGACATCTGTAGCCCCCCAACTCAAAAATAAATGAATCTTGCTCCAGGATGTGGATAAGCTTGGGAGGTGAGTGTTACTCAGCCTAAAATTCAGACAAGACCCAGGCAAGGTCACTAATTCACGCAAGCTGGCCACAACCTTCCTAGCTTCAGCGCTGATACCCCTACATCCCAGGGAACAGTCCTGAACAATCCTTAGGGCTGACGGTGACGGCGAATCTGTCAGAGTTTTCAATACCAACAGCTTGCTGCGGTACACACCCCAGAGGCTCACCACCACCGCCCCAGAGGCTCACCAGCACCGCCCCAGACCAAGCCCAAACAGCACTGCATGTAGCCTTCTGAGAGACCAAGAACCAGAGAAGCTACTAAAGTCACATGCAAAATTCTTTGTTTTTTAATTTTAAAGAGAAAATTTTAAAGAGAAAAAATTAAAAAATAAAAAATGCCAAAATCCTAAATCAGACAGTTTCAAAACAAAATCTGCAGAAATTTTTGAATGGCAGGTAAAGTGGTACATGTCTATTATCCCACCTGGGGTAGAAGGATTAGGAGTTAGAGCCCAGGCTGGGCAATTTAGCAACTTAGACACCATCTCAAAATTGTAAAAGGGCCATAGGTATAGCTCAGTGCTAAGGCCTTGTGTTCAATCCCAGATAATGTTCAAAAATTTATAAGGGTTGTTTTAAGCTTTTAAACATTGAGGTAACTTGTTATACACCAATTGATACCTAATACTGTAGACTGCTCATTATCCAGCTGTCTTAGTTACATTTTACTGGTCCCTGATACAAAATATCTGATGCCCAAAGCTGGAAAAGGAAAGGTTTATTTCTCACAGTTTTTTGGAGGTTTCAGCCCATACTCAGTTGGATCCAAGGCAAGGTGGCATGGTGGGGCCACAGTTCATGGTGGCTGCAAACAGCAAGATGGAAACCAGCAAGAGGGCAAGACAAGCTTTCTTCCTGCCATTACATCACATCCTGGCTCCATCCCTAGGCCAGTGTAGCATTCACACCACCAATCCAAGTGCTAGACAATGAACCCATCACAAATGCATAATGCAAAGGCATGAGGCTTGGGGGACACTGACAAAAACCATGACATTCCACCCTAAAAACTCATGCACATCCTTTATACAAAAGACATTTAGTCCATTTCAAAGAGTTGCCAAAGTCCTAACATTTTCAGTATTGCTGAGAAGTCCAAATCCTAAGTCTCCTCCCACATCTATGGCAAACTCTTAACTGTAACCCCCTGTACAAATGAAACAAGGGTAAACATTTCTGAAATGCGAAGGCACAAAATAAACATCACCATTCCAAAAGTTACAAACAGGTGAATATAAAGCATTGGAAACAGAGCAAGTCCAACATCCAGCAGGGCGAACATTAAGTCCTAGAGTTTCATGCTCAGCATTTGAAGCAATCTGGTTGCAAGCTCCAAAAGGTTTGGGTGATTCCACCCCATAGCACTTTCAGGGATTTCAGCTCCTGCAGCTTCTCTATGTTGCCCTCATTCTAGAACCTCATGTGGCCTCTGTCGCCATTTTGGAGCATGGTGCTCTGAAGCTTTCTCCTTTGAAGCAAATTATTTCACTTTTGCAGTTTTGAGGCTACAAAGGATGGAGACACACTGCTTCCTGGGATGCCTCCTAGCCATCTTTCTTATTTCTCTGTTTCTTCTCAGCAATCAAAGTCTCAGCTCTATCTTTACAATCCACAGCTTTATGGCGTTTTCCTTCAGGCCAAACTCACAGCATTTTAAATTATCCAGCTGGGCTCTTTGCTCTTGATTTGCAACATAAAGCTGCCTAAAAGCCCCCAACAATAGCCATGCCACAGCCTCAACATTCAACTGCCTTGAAATTTCCTTTGCCAGATTAATCAGTCCATTGCCCTTAATCTCAGTGTCAGGTAAAGTCTCTGGGCATGAGCAAAAAATGCAGACAAACTTTCTGCCAAGCCATAACACACCATGGGGGTCCAACAAGCGCTTGGATTGGTGGAGTGAGTGCTACACTGGCCTAGGGTTGGAGCCAGTATGTGATGTAATAGAAGGAAGAAGATGTGTCTCTCTCTTGCTGGTTTCCACCTTGCTGTTTGCAGCCGCCATGAACTGTGGCCAACAGGGGCTCAGAAATTGCTATCACAAACCTCATCTCTCTTCTGGAGAATCTCTATACAGATTAAATGAATTTTCCAAGTCACACAATGAATCCTGGAGGGATGGCCAGAACTAAGATTCCTCTCTATCTCTAGAAACAAATATATCATCAAGCCACTACAGAAAATGGGAACAAGAACTCTTCTAATGTTCTCCTGTCATGGGAAATTTGGCTTCATTTAACCTGTTTACTACACAGAGGTCAGCTCCACACCAGGGCAAGCAGGTGCTTAATAAATGCTAGTTGGTGGTTAGGGAGCCTAGAAGACCATATTAAGGCCTGAATATTTTCAGTGAGAAGTTTCCAACTATCATAGGCAGTGGATGGATGATTAGTTACAGGGATGGAAAATTATGCCATAAAGGTCAATAGGAATGTTCCAGTCTCAAATGAGATAAAAATAACAATAGCCATAAATACTTGTACAGTGTTTTACGGCTCAAGAGCTCTTGCACACAATTTATGTCAAAGCATTTTTATACTTCAGTCTAAAAGGTATTTGGGGCTGAAAGAAATCTTATCATTCTCATTTGCTACAGCAAAATGTTGAAGTTGTTAGAAGATTTAAATGATTTTTCCACAGTCTCAGAACTGGGATCCAATTTAAACATTTCCCAATGGTAAGCACTTCACTTTACTCCCCATCATCAGTGGAGAGAGAGTGGAAATCTTCATGAATTATCCAGTTTCCTACTTTCACTAGGAAGTTATGTAGGAAGCAGTACACAGAGCAGAGATAATCTATAATGTGTATTCATGGAAACAACAGAAATATTATACATTATTGTGTAGATTTTTCCCAAGCGCTATAAGTACCAGAAACACTGCTCTAGAATGATTATTGCTTAGGTCCAGATTTAGAGCAAAGTTTTGTTGAAAGAGCATATAAAAAGAGAATCTAGAATTTCTGAAAATAAATTGTGTTAGACATTTGAAAAACATTTGGCAAAATTACATCTTTTAGCAACTGCCTTGAAATACGGTAATGTTCAAATTCAGCTAGATATATAATGGCTGAGGCTGCCTCAGCAAGTCATGCAATAGCATTCCAGACCTGTACAGTTAAATATGATAGCCAGTAGCCACACTTAGCTATGAACATTAATTAACACTTCATGTGTTTCTTCCCTAGCCCATGTTTGCAGTGCATAATGCTCATATTCATCATGGGGAGCTGGTACACTATTTAATATATCTTCATTCTCTTTCTAACTCCTTCTTTTCTCTTTCTCCCTCCCTCTCTCCATGTTTTAAAAATTCAATTCTTTATAGTCTCATGAAGTTCATGTCTAGATATTTTTAAATTCTATTGTCACAGAAGTTTTTACCAGCCAATATTCTACTCATAGACCAGTAGGGAAAAGTAACCAATTGACTCCAAAATGGTTTACATCTGCTGGAGAAAACATCCTCCTTTGAAAGTACCCTTAAAATACAGCAGCATACCTCAGGTCAAGCTTCCTAACAAAGTCTTATCAGTCTTATCAAAAGAAACGTTTATAGGACTGGGGATATAGCTCAGTGGCACAGAGCCTGCCTGAAGCACAAGATCTTGAGTTCAATTTCCAGTACAAAGAAAGCAAGAAAGCAAGAAAGCAAGAAAGCAAGAAAGCAAGAAAGAAAGAAAGCAAGAAAGAAAGAAAGAAAGAAAGAAAGAAAAGAAAATGTATATCATTTACATAATGGCTTGTCAAACTAGCATTGAAATAGTTGCAAGCTAATTGGGCATTTTTGTTGTCTCTTTAATATATTACAACATATGTTAAGAAGTCATGCTTTTCATTTATCTTGTCTCACCAATATTTTACTGGAACAACCAGAGTTAGCATCAAGTACTACCATGTCATACTGTGGGAGTATATTTTCTGTGCATACACCTTCTTCAGAATGTTCCAATTACCACAGATGCCAAGAATGAGCAGCCATTTAATCATGGCGTGGGGTCTGGCAGTTATGTAGAGGTCCGTTATTAACCCAGCTAAGGTTGAGCATGTCTGAGGACAGGTAGGATAGAAAGAGATGGCAGAGTAAGAGGCCACTCAACTTCAGACCTGGTGGTCTGGCCAGCCACTGATCATCATAATGAGCTCTCAGGGCCCCCCCTTCCTAACTCGAGGCCAAAGATGAGCAGCCTCACTGGGCCTCACACAAAACTGCAGAGCAATTTGTCATCCAGGTCAGAGTCCTCCAGCCACTCATTCTGCTCCACAGAGCCCATCCTGATTGTCACAGTGTTCGGTAACAATCATAGAGGAAGAAGGGAGGATAGGCATCTTCTGTCCCATACCCTGAATCATGCAGATAAGGAGGCATAGAGAAGAGGAAGTCAGAGACAAGCTCACCAGGGCAAGCATGTCTCGTGTTGAAATGGAGATAATACGGATTTCTACAGAGCGGTATCTAGGCAATGACCTCACCCACACACCAATGGTCACCAGCGCTGTGTTCTGGTGCTGTCTCGGCTCGCAATTCCCCACACTGAAGCAAGGGCGCCTGTGGGCACAGCCTTAACCATTTCCCTTTGGCAGATTAGTTCCTTCTACACTACCCTCGTCTTAATGAACAGCCCTGACAATTAGCTCCTCTTCATGGGAAACATAAGAACAAAAGTTTATACTAAGTCTAAATGCCCACATGACAGGTACAATTTGGGGAATAAGGATCAAGACTCATTACTTCAGATATTATAACTGTGATTTTCTTTTTAAAATGCTGTTGTCATGAGCCTTAATTCATCCACATGGTCTTGCCATTATCATTTTATTTTTTGAGGTCTTAAACCGTTTCCCAAATTTCAGCCATACTTGCTCCAAATATAAATAGCTTGATGAGCTATCAGTGAATTAACAAGGATTAAGGTACAGCTAACCCAGATTGAGAGAAAACACTAAATACTACAGGAGGCAGACACCCTAGGGCAGAAAAGAGCCCAACAAGAGGCAGTTTCAGGGTCAAGGACAAAACTCCACCTGCGTCAGAATTGTGTTTGAGCAGGCTTCAGGTCCGGTGGTGCAAAGATAAAGTGTTCTCAACAGGTCACTGGCTCTTTAAATCACAATCTTGAAAAGTCAACCACTGAATTTGGCTATAGACCTGTGGGTACAGCACAGTGAAACATTTTAACCAGAGAGCAGAAAGCTTTCTGGAACAAGTAAGCCAAATGACTGCCTAGCACTGGAAATGTTAACTAGTGACATAAGTTCAGGGGACAGCTGTGTCCAAACGTGTGGGCTTCTGGCCCAATGGGCAAATACTTTGAAAAAATATTGAAAGAACTGTCCTGTTTTTCCTAAACTCAGCCGTGGACATTTGCCATATTACTTCAGATTTTCTGAGATGAGATATGAGAAATTAAGAAAGCAAACTGGAATGATTTTAAAGTAAATATTTCCTAGTTATTGTGCTGAGATGTGGCTGTGTTTCTTACTCTTCTGGCAGAGAGGCAAGTAGCCAGTAACACATTTCAAGAGAAATGCCTCGGGTTTACTTCAGTGACCTTACAGTCTGGGTATGATGGCACCAAGCACATCGAGTTTATTCATTAATAACCAATGAATCACATTTTATTTGTGCATTTTAGGACAATTCTCAAGTGCTTGCAGTTAATTCAGGCCACAAGACTGCTGAACAAACCAGGGTTTTTCTGCGCCTGTGTTGGCTACTAAGGAATAACTGCTTGTCAAAATAGCATCGCAATTATCCAGCACCATGACAAAGACCTCAAACTAGCGGGCATGAGTGATATATGTTTTGGATAGAAGACAAGTCAATTTTGATAGGCTATGATTGGAATAGTTTTTACTATTTTTGTGAACCATAACATGCAGAGACGTATAAGTGTCAGGCATGAATTATTTGAAATATGTTTTGTCTCCTATATTCTAAAGTATGGATATTGCTATGTTCTCCATTTTGCATTTGAAGTCTAGATACTCCTTAAGATTTGCCAATCTGGTGTGAGAGAGAGCCAGGGAGAAGTTCAGAATAGACATTGGAATGGCTTTGTTGAAAATATAAAATCACACTTTCATTCTCAGTTGAATTGAGCGACAAAAATTTACCGAGGTAAATAATGATCAAATCATTTAAAACTGAACACAATACAATGCTGTAATGTAAAAAAGATTCTGTAATTCCAGCAAGGCGCAGGCAAAAGCACATCAAGAGTTGAAGGCCCAGGGACGGGTGGCAGGAGGGGTTATGATGTGAGGTGAGCTAAGAAATCCATGAGACATCTGTGATAGCACAGGAAGACATTAGGATGGAAGAAATTAAAAGGCATGGGGGTTGATGGAAGGGCCCGCCTGAGCAGATAGTACAAGAGGGAAATAGCTGTCTGTTTCATTTCATTCCTCCAATTTGTAAGTTCCCAAGGAACTCATGAGGCGTACAAATCTATTCACACGCTGTGCAACAGCACACCCAGTGTGGAAGTAGGCTGGAAGCTCCTTGTGAACTGCTCCTCAGAAAGCCAGTGCTCTCTCTTGTCCTATAATTCCTGTCACACACACTGAGCACCAACCATGTGCAGATGCAGTGCAAATGTCGGGAAAAGAAGGTGAGGAAGATGCAGTGTTGATCCCCAGATTGCTCAGGTAAAGTTTCCCTTATGCAATGGATGGGCCTTGGGATGAATACGACAGTAGAGACTGTTAAATGGACAAAGGAAAGAGTATTCTATCTTGAGGCAGAAAAGAATTCTTAACAGTGACATTTGTTGTGGGCATTGCAAGAGAAGCAAATCATGATGGCTGGAGAAAGATGTGGAGTTGCAGCAGAAGAAACAGGTGGAGCACTGCCCATAAGTGATCATACATATCTATTAGCAAGCAAAGCCAAAGTGGAGAAAATAGTCACCATGCATGAGCTGAGGTGGCAAAGTCAGGCAAAGCAGTGCTAGGGAACAAGTGGGCAAGGAATAGCATGATAAGGACTTTAAATCTGGAAAGCCATGGAGCAAATCAAATGTGGCAGTGGGACAATTTGATCTCTGATTTAAGGTGAAAATATGGCAGCAAAGCAAAGAATGTATCATGAGGGGTAAGCTAACAGGCACATAGCTATTCACAGAGGGTGACGATATAATGATGGGTGCCTTAATTCAAGGGACAGTAATAGACAAGGAAAGAAAGTCACAAAGAGCCAGAGGGAGAAGGAGAGACCAGGGAGGCCTAGTAAAGAAAAGATAGTGACAATTTTTCATTTTAGTTACTTGGGGCTAATGGTATTACCAAACAGGACAAGGACACAAGATCATAGTAATCAGGAGTAAATGATACTTAAACTAGAAAAAATACTCCTAATGCCAAATTCACACTGGTATAGTCTCAAACAAAACTGGCTGATGCTATTTTCTTTAATAGGCATGTACCCTGCCATGGTGGGTGGCCCAGAGTACTGATAATAGGGACTGAGAACCTGCAGGTTCTCTACCTTCCTTCTTTTGGAAGAGTTTGTTTGTTTGTTTGTTTGTTGTTGTTGTTTAAAGGAAGTAAACCAGTTCTAGTACTTGGTTGCCTGCTGAGGTATTTTTGGATAATTATGGGCATTTTTTTCCAAGAGCATTCAACCATGGCACAACTGATTTGTTTGAAATATTTTAAGAGTTTCTAAAATCAAGGGTAAATGTTGCTTAATATCCAGCAATCATTTAATATAGCTTTTCTGCTTACATTTGTCCCTTACTCTTGAGATCACTTCCAAAAAGTGATCTGTCACCTCACAGGTCACTGTTTCTTTCATTTTCTTATCAATGTCTGGATCTAAAATATGTTCAGTACAAAGTAGTGAATCTCTCCAGCGTTGAGGGTAAAAAATACAGTAACGCCATAGGTTTTTGAGATTTTGCTTTCTTTCCAATCCCAAAGTTACAAAGAGGAGATTATGTGTCCTGAATGTTAGGTAGGACACACAGATGATTTCCAAAGACCTCGACAGCAGAAAGAAAGCCAAAGCCTGCCACAGAGCATGTCTGCTCACCCCGCCCGGGTGTGTGGAGTGCCTGCGGCAAACCACTGTAAAGGGATCAAGTCTCCTAAGAATTGTGCTTGAGTCCGTACATTCTTCTGTGTCAGCTGAAGCCACAGGAACGTTGGCAGTATTTTAAAGTTACACCCATTCCCCCATCACAATGCAGATCTGTGAACTAATGCTTTGACTCTGCCAAGAACCACAATGATTATCAACAGTGTAAGTAATAAAGTAAAAGCATTTTTCCACAGCCCACTGATCAGATTGTCAAGAAGGCAAAAAATAGCAACAACAACAAAAAAAATTGATTGCCTTCTGCAAAGATAATTTCTATCTGAATTATATTATTATATTGCAACAGCGATGCATAATATGTGCCCACCATCTATGCCATAAACATTGTAAGTTTAATTTAGAAATCTCTGAGTCATTAGAAAAGTTCTTTTTCCTTATCAGGAAGAGCCCACAGTGAACTCAGCACCACCACAGTCTGAAGAGGGAAAGGAAATAATGGGCAAGCTACCCATGTGAAAAGTAGAAAAAATTACCACTGGCCCCAAATAATAAGATGAAATTCAAAATAGAAATAGCTGCTGACTACTGAATAATTAATACAAGCGTGGCTGTTTTATATTACAAAGCTTCTTGACTCTTTTCAGTGTTTCAATATAATGTGAGACGGTCATTGATTTGTTGTTGTTTTAAACCCCTCATTTCTGTGAGGGAAACCAGACTTCCAATTCCTGGAAAGATGTCAACTAAACTAGATCTGCACGCCCTTCAGAGATCCTTCCTCATTGCACTGTCAATAACTGCTAGCATCGCTATTCGATAACTTGGGCTGGCAAGATGTTTTAAAACTCCCCAAACTTATGCTACTGGAAAATCTTATTTAAGTTGAATGTTTCATTATTCCATTCTTAATTTCGGAGACAGGAAGATGTTTGATGAAGAGCATCAGGCTCTACTGGAAATTAGGCAGGATCACAGCCACCCCCCAGAGACGGGAAGAGTTCCTTGTTCTCCCGGCACCCCAAGTCAACTACACGGTGCAGGTCCCGATGCGCCAGGGTCTCTCTCCTTCAGGCTGCCGAAAGTCTGGCACACTCTCGGCTGCCCCCAGAGAAGGAGGGAGTTCTTTGTTCTCCCAACACCCCGACATCTCATGTCGTCCTATCCCCCATCCTGTGTCCCTCCTCATTCTCCCCCTGCTTAGCATCCTCTCCCTGCTTAGTGGGAGCCAGTGAACTACACATCTTGTGAAAACATTGGCTATGTTATTTAGTATGAGCTCTCCATATGCAAAGATAAGGAAACCATTTGGAAGAAAACAAGAGACAATATGACACATAGTGAAGATCTCTGGTTGTCTAGCTTTGAAATTTATGCTTTCTTATGTCCCATTCTGTTCTGTTGTGTTGTGTTTAATTTTACTCCCTTTTAAAATAAAATTTAAAAATAAAATAAAATAAATAAAAATCATTAGAAAAAAAATAACGTAGTGTAAATACAAACACCTTGAGCCTTTGGTCCCCCCCCAAGAATAGTAGGTGTGAATCAGTGATTCAAAATCTGGTTGCATATTACAGTGACCCAACTGGCCTTTTGAAAAGACTAGTGTTTACACAGCCCCCGTCAGGGACCATTTAATAAAAAGTCCGGAACAGGTAGGACATCAGTCTATTTTCAACTCCATTTCTTCCCCAGGTGACATGAAAGTCATCCTAGTTTTTAGAATCCCTGTTTCACCTTCTGGCAGAGCTGTGAGGAGAGATGATTTGTGTTTGCCTAGAAGTACGTGCAGACTTCTATGCTAAGAGTCAGTGATGCTTAAACTTGAAAGTCCATCACAGCGCCCTGCAATATTTTGAGGCTGATTATAACTGGATCTTACCACTCAGGAACTCCGATTTCTTTTGAGCGGATAATCACCACTGACATCGTTCCCAAGAGAGACCAAATTTGTGAACCACAGCTCTACAGCTGTGAAATTGTTGAGAGCTGTGCTTGCTCAACAACCTCAACATCTGAGGAAATCCTTTATGAGTTCAGCTGACTCCCATATCCATGGGTTCTATATCATTGGAATCAACCAACCCTGGATCAATGCTATGCACATACGTGCAAAAAAAAAAAAAAATGACATCTATACTAAACATCTATAGGCTCTTTTTCCCTAAAAATATGGTCTAACAACTGTTTACATGGTATTCACATCACATTATAAGTAATGTAGAGATGGTTTAAAGCACACAGGAGGATCAAGAGGATATATGCATATTATAATAATTTATATAAAGAATTTGAGCCTTCACAGGCTTTGGAACCCACAGAAAGCCATGGGCCAGATTCTGCAAGATACCAAGGGACAACTATATTTACAGTTAGGACTTGGTGTAGTGAATTAATAGCCAACAAAAGAACGGGAATCTCTCCTCTTGTCAGACCTGTCAGATGCTGACGTCCAGTCTGCACATACAACACATAAATGAGTATCTCTTACAAGTAATAAGATAGAGTTGTATCCATAGAAAAGTGACTAATAATCATAATGGCTAATTAGATAAGTGATTTCCAAAACCTATTTGAATGACAACAAATGTAATAAACTTCAGATTTCCTACTGAGTGACATATTTTTCCATACTCCATTAATGGTCCATCAAGGCTTGGCAATTAAGTCAATAAAAGTCAAGTTTTTAAACCTCAACCATGTTGATTTACTACTCAAAAAAATTAGTGGCAAAGTAGCATCCAAACATAAGCTTAGGTTTTAGAGTCTAATGGGTCAGAATCTGAGTCCCACTCTCTGCTGCTTATTAAACAAACAGCCTCGAGAATGTGGGTGAGTCTCCATCCTTTCATTTCTCATCAGTAAAATGGAAACGAGGCTGTCCATACTGTGACATTGTTATGAGGATTTGAGATAAATAATTTTCCAATTAAACCTACTCAACCTAACCCATTAGTAGAACAATTATACTATTAATAAAATTGGTGGCTGAGTTTGGAGGTTGTTAAAGGTTAACAATACCAGAAAACCTGCCAAGGATAAAGATCAATCCCTTCTTCTTGCTGCCATCTCAAATACTGAGGCTGGCATAATTGTAGCCTATTTATCCTGTTTTCCAGCTCATTTTGAGGTGGTAGTGGTGGTAGTAGTTGTTGATATTTTGGTTTGGTTTTATTTCTGTGTTGTGTGTGTGTGTATGTTGTTGTTGTTGGTTTTGTTTTGTTTTGTGCCGTCACCTTTCTGGGCCACACTAAATTCTTTCAATTATTCTTCATGACAGGAAGGTAGGAAAAATAGGATAATTCCTGGTATTTCACTTCTCTCTCTCCCACTTCTTGCCTCAGTGTAGCTACCAAGACTGCACCTCACAAATATGTTTGTGAAGCTTAATAAAACCAGAGGCTGTTGCCATCAATGGTATTTGCTCAGCTAACCAAACAAGGTCATGTTGATGTACTCAGAACCTTCTGTTCCCCTCCTTCCTCGCCAGAGTCATAGTGACCTAGAACTTGAAAAATCCCCAAAAATTCACTGCACAGCTGTGCTGACCTCACACGCGGATATAGCACCTTACTACCTCAGCAGAAAGTCTAATTGACTGTGTGCTTTTGCAAACTCAAGGTACAGCTAAGCAGCCGCAAAGGGAGGTATTGTTACAGATAAGTAAACAGAAGTCCAGAAATGATGCAACCTTCCTGCAACCACATTAGGGAGGAAAACTAAAAGTGTTCTGTTCATGATACGAATTTGTTGCTTTGCAGGTTTTTCTCAGAGTACTGTATCTATAGAAAGCGCCACCACAGTGGAAGTGTCACCTGTTTCCCGAAGAGAGGAAACAAATACTAACAGACTCTACTGGATAAATGTTCTATGGCTAAATCCATGTCTAAAAACACCAGCAGTCTAACCAAGTCCCATACTGTAGGCAAAAGAAAGAGGTCCTAAAAGGTTCCCAGACCTCCTTATGACACAGATAACTATAAATATGTTTCTCTACAAGGCTGATATACTTGATCCATAAACTGGGCACAGCACATGTAAGGCATTCCATCTGAATTAAAGACTGGATGAGAAGACGACATTCCAGTGTGAGAAACCACTTGCCTTGGGACAGATATGTCAAAAAAGAAGTAATTAGAGCTAAATGTGGTTGTGCATACCTATAATCCCAGCACTCAGGAGTCTGAAGCAGGAGGACTACAGTGCGTTCAAAGCCAGCCTGGACTACATAGTGAGAACCTGTCTCAAATAACCACAAGAAGAGAAAGGAGAAGGAGGAAGAGCATAAAGAAGGAGAGGAAGAGAAGAAATTAAAGCCAGTCGGATTTTACCAAAGGCAGAAAGACAAGACCACTAGTGTGTAACAACTGATCCATAGTTTATTAGCTCTACCACTGTAAGAAAGATGCTACAGAATTCATGAAAATACATGAATTCTCTACAGAAGTCATTGACCCAATAGTAAGATCACGCAGAAACAATGATCCCCTAAAATCTCTGCTGTTCATGAAGGGTGTGGAATCAGAAAAGAATCTCGGTATTAGACAGGACATGGTATCCGTAGATTATTGACATTTTTAATTCATAAAGACTATAGGGAAATTCCTTCCTTACTGCAGGAGTCACCATGACACTTACCTCCAAAAGATAACACGGTCAAAGAGCCCCTTTGAGCCCAACACGAAGAAAGCAGTGTAACGTACTTGACAAAATGCAATGCACGATTTCTAGTGTGGTCTACAGCCATAACACCCTGAACGCGTCCGATCTCATCTGATCTCGGAAGCTAAGCAGGGTCGGGCCTGGTTATTACCTGGATGGGAGACGATTTCTAGTGTGGCAAGTTTTTTAGGAAGTGTAGGGACCACAGTTTTTAAATGATGTGTTTTTTAATGTACACATTAGAAAAAAATATAAGGAGCACATTCAACCTATGATTCCATGCCCATTTTGTCATAGGATGAAGATTATTTAATTGGAAAAAATAAATGGATGTAAAGAAAAATATCAACTGAATAAGTACATAAGATGCACTGTCTTGGAAAATAGGTTAATATGAAAACAACTAAACTTTGGAAAACATTAGCATACCGATCCTAGGCATGATGGGCTTTTAAATTAGAGACTTCAGTTTGAATTGGATGAGAGTTAACAATATCATCATTAAAGAATAGTAGCAAAGAGTTCATTAAATGAGATATTGTAAGTCAATAGCCTGGCAAAGGTGCTAAGTGACCATTATTATGGGTGGATTCAATATATAGAATAAAAACCAAGCTTCTCAAGCAAAGTTTATTAGAGAATAAAACCGGACACTAGAATAGGAGGCCAATCCTGCCTAGAGTAGACTGGTGTCCTGCGAGAGTTCCCAGCCTGGAGTCAGGCAGCTGGTGGGTGCCAACTGTCACAAAAGAGATGGGGGTGCCGACACCACGGGGTTGTCTGCTCAAACAGCACAGAGACCTAAGAGTACGTTTGTATTCTGAGCACACAATCAGCACACCTGCTCCACGCGAGGCCAACATGTGGACACCCTGCGTCCTGACCGCAGTGCCAACATGAGAATCAACAGCAGCCGCCACGGATGGTCTTGCTTCCCTTTCGAGCACTGCACTGCTTTCCTTTCAAACGCGGCACTTCTTTTAGGTTTTCTTCCACGACTCTGTGCGGCAGAGGTACGCGATAAACTCACGTAGCCTTTCTTTCTCTCCAGGAGAAACTGTTTCTCAGAGACACCATCAAGCGCACAACTGCCTTCTACCAAGCGGGCTCAGCTTCAAGGCTGGTGACTCTGAGAGATGAAATACAGGGCAACCAGTGTTGCCTGCTGGATTCAGGGGCCAGTGACTCTGGTCATTCTCCTATCCTTATCACAAATATCATAGGTACTCAACGTTGAAAACTTAGAGGGTATAAAAATATATAAACAGAACATTTCCAGCAAAAAATACTAGATCATGACATTTCCCTCCCAACTTTTCCTATAAATTTTTATAATTAAAATTGTGCTATGTGTATATCAATTATGTTAGAATTTCCCCTATCATTGGGGTTTCACAATTTTTGTATGACTAGATCATTGCATTGTATATATGTACCATAATGTCCTTAACTAATATCTTCCTATGAGGTATTTAAATTCTGTTATTATAATGCTAATTCTGTAATAAATATATTTATTTATGTATCTTTGCTCACATTTCCTTTGGGGAATACCCACATATGGAATTACTGGGTTAAATAGTATAAACATTTTTAGTTTCTTGACAGTTAATTTGTTTCTCAGATTATCTCCCAGTTTTCCAACAGCCCAATGAATTTGCCATCTCACCAAATATTTTCCAGGGGATTTATCCTTCTTTAATTCATTGCTAATTTAACAGACAAAAAGAAAACAATGTTTTCTTTTCTTTGTCACTTCTCTACTGCTTTCAGTTTTACATGCCTCTAGTCATTTCTTTCCTTCTCTGTGAACGTTCTGATCATATCCTTTGCTCTTTTATCTTCTAACATTTTTTTTTGCTGAAGTCAATAATTAAAAGTATTCTCACTTCATTTCCATTTGAGTTCATTGTGACTAATTTTTCCCACTACAAGAAGAGTATATTATATTACCTTTTGTGTCAGGATAAAAAAAATGGATCCTCTGTCATTTTATTCCTGTGTAATTAGTATATAAAGACTTTTCTTTATGGAATATAACCTGACATTTTAACTTGTTGTGAAAAATATATAATGCGTTGTGCTTATTTTAAATTGCCTTGTGTTTATGACTGTTTTGGAATGTTTTACTTCATGAATTTTAATTTGATAGACTCCATATAGTTTTGGCAGAAAGTACAAGATTATGGCTTTTATGAGATATTAGAATAAGAAAATATGGTCAGTTGATTTACTTTCAAAGCTTACACTTCTACATTAATTTCAGAGGTGACCCAGCACATAATATGATAAACTTAATTCAGGTTTAATAAAACAGACACTGTAACATTTATTTTAAAAACCTACATACAGGTGACCCAAATAAATCGATTCTTCTCCAGAGTACCTTCTCAGAATTCCTCAAGCAAAGTTTCTGCTTCTCTCCAGAATACCCACAATTTAATTTTTTTCCTGGCAATGTTGACCATTAAACTCTACCTCAAATTGGTGATATGTGTGTGCATGTCTTTCTTTCCAACAGGGTGATTCATTGCTTGAAAGCAGGAACAATGTTTTGTTCATCTGTATATCCATTTGTGACCTCAAGACAGTGCTTCAGTTATAGAAGTTCAGTAAGCATAACAGGCTGAACTGGACAGGATTTGGAGAATCTGAAAATGCTCTGAAATAGTGAAATCTGTGTTGGCTGAAAAGTCAAACTGAGTCATGTCAGAATCCCCTCTGACTCTTAGTAGCTATAAGAACTGAAGAGATTTCACTTGGACTCCCGAGCTGCTTTGTTGTCTAATGTGGGAATAATAATGCCTATCATAGCAGATCCTCTAGTTTAGCTAATCCTACACTCATTTCCAATCCATTTCAACCTTGCTTCTGTCAACTTTGAAGTCTAGGAGCTAAACCCTCTATTTCCTAGGCTTTCTCCAACTGTAAAAGGTCATGGGTCACAGGTTTTCCAATGGACAAAATAAAAACAGGTGAGGTCTTCTGGGAACACTTGGCTATCTATGTAAAGTACCTCACATATACTAAAATTAGACATCAACATTATGCTCAGAGTTATAGCACCCACTTTGCAACCATGAGGCCACAACATGCAATCACTGAGAGGCTAAGAAAAATGGAGTAGAGAGCTGGGGCCTTCAGTGGCACTACTGTGACAAAATTTGACCAGTGCCTCCCTCTGGGCTTTTTTTTTGTGGAGAAATTATTCATATCTCTTGAAGTCACTGTTAGCAACATATCCGACTGTATACCCTCAAATATATTCCTAAGAGGCAGGCCTATTTTACAGGATTACAATAAACAGTAAACTAAGTCATTGCATTAAGTGTTTAGCACAGGATCAAAAACATCATAAGCATCCGGTAAGTGGTAACAAGCACTAGAGTGCAATGTGCTGATGGGTGACAAAGACTTGTGGAGCACAACGAGAGAGAAGGTTTTGAACAAGATGCTAGAGCAAGCTGCAAGGAACAAACTTCCTTATAGGTCATAGCAAGGACGGTGATGTTTCCTGAGGGCAATGGACACATAGCCTGTCTAGACAGAAGATGAGAATGGAATGCCCTTCACTCTCCACTGCCCCCTCAGCTTCTCCCCATTCCTCAGGATTGGGCATGCTTGAGAATCTGTCTGTGATCCAGCTACATCGTAAGAACTTCAGATACCTCGCTTATGTTTCCCAAGCTAGACTTCTCTTAGCTAGTCCACTCTTACCTAATGTATCAGTCGCTGGTATCACTGTCTTGAGTCTAAGTGGCTAGGTGCACCCTCCTAAAAGCCCCTTCTTCTGAGTCAAGGAACCCAATATTGCCCTCAGTGCTAAAAACCTTCTTATATTTCTTCTAGGTAGACATCTCTCTGATGCCCTAACTAATCACCATTCCAGAGCTTCTCAGACCTTTGGGGTCCTTGGCTAGCAGAATACATGTTTGATCCATCTTTTGTCTTGTTGTAGGCCTATTTCTGAGTTTACACAATTCTAGAACAGCATTTCCCCAATGGGTAATATGGGGTGCCTGTTCCTCTAGATATTAATAAGCACATCATAAAGCAAAATCCTGTATGATCAAACAAGTCAGAAAAACATTAGGTTAAGCCGTGTGAACAGGTTTCTTTCCTCCGTGACTTGCCAGAGTATCACACTCTTACTGTGTGTCTGTGAAGGTGTATAGTACAATGTTGCTCATACTTGTTTGTCGGCAAATCTCTTAGTCTAGTAACACCCCAGGAGCTAATGCTGTATGAGTCATACTTTGGGAAATCCTGTCTTAGAAAAACAGGAAGTATATCCTGAAGTTGGACACACTGCCCCATGGTCCCTAAAAATTCTCTTCACCCTACAGATTTCCCACCACATTCCCAGTCACAGACAGGCCCTTGCTCTACCTTCTTCACATGCTGCTCCCGCCACCTCAAACCTAGATCCAACCCCACAAGTCTTAGCCTCCCCTTGAACAAAGCAGGCTCCTTCCACTTCCATGCCTGGCTCAGGTCAGGCTCTCTGCCAAAAGAGTTCTCCTACCTCTCCCATGTCAGGGAAACTCTCACTCACATTGCAAGACCTAACTTGAATAGCATATCCCCTGGGAAACTTTCCCTAATTATTCAGAGCCAAGTTAATTGCTCCCACTTCTGTGTTTCAAGAGAGCTTTGCCACCTCTCTGTCACAATATTTATTACAATGGTCAGAGCTGCAGACTCACCTTCCTTTCTCTCTGAGCAGATTATTAATTCCTCAAGTAGCATTTGCCCATACATTTGTTCCATGTCATCTTTAGATCTTGAGTAAGTGTAGATTTTATGAATGAACAAACAATCGGGGACTTGTCTGCCTATATGTTTATTAAGGGTGTTATGGATTAAGGTCAGACTAATTAGCTGGTCCCAAAGTACTACTACCCAAGGTCCAAATCAGGAAACAAGATTAGGATGTCAAGTAAACACCTACAGACCTAAACTATTTTTTTCTTAAATAAAAAAAAATAAGCAAACTTGATAGTTAACAGCTAACCAAATAGCAGCAACTTTAGTTTTAGTATAAAACTTTAACATCAACAGACTGCCAATATTTTAAAAGAGGCATGAGCAGCAGGGTTTACCCAGGCTGTGGTCAGTCCCTGGAGGCCAGCTTCAAACAGGGAAGCAGACGCCTTGCTAAACACTCAAGGCAGCTGATTCCAGTCAACTGCAAGGGTTGGATGTCAGGCTCGTCTCCACCAATTGCACCAAAGGAGGGACAGATGTTGCCCATGAGCACTGTGGTGGTGACTCATGTCATAAACTCACCATATCACACAAACCATAACTTCAAGACTTGGACCCCAGGTCCCTAATCCTGCCAAAGGAGGCACTAATGCTTTCTCAATCACACACACTTGGCCAGCGAGACTGGGAGGGAGTCACAGTCTTGCCAGGTTATTTTGCTATTGAATCTCAACCTCTAATCATGCCAGGAAAGGGGCTGTTACTTCCTATTTATGTTGCTTTAAAGCTCCATGGTCCAAGAATCTGGTTCCCTTTCCAGAAGTGGATTCTCAAATCTGATAGACCAAAATAGGCTCCCCTGGGTGATTAAGGGCACCTTCCATGGCCCCTAGCAATGTACTGTCTGACCATTTGCCTTTGTGAGCACAACAAAGTACCACAACAATGTATTGTGCGTTTACTGAGGAGGGAAATTGGGTTTGTTTATTTGGTTGATTCATCTTCTTTTCTTTGATGTGAGGAGCGCTAAGAAAGCTGAAGAACTGCTAGTCTAATTTCCTTCCACTCCCAACACATTACTATCACAGGTACAGGGGCAGCCCATCTATGCAGGCTCTGCTACCGTAAGAATGTGACACTTCAATCACTGTCTCCACAAGCAACGGATCCACACCAGCTTTAACTAATATCCACAAACACCAGGCAAGTACACTGTGACAAAGGAAGCTGGTCCTAACTTATCCCACAGAAACCAATAAACCCAGAAACTATCTGGCCACCTAAAAGGGAAAGTGTTGAATTCTTGGAGGAAACGTGTCAGACTTCTAAACTTTCTACTTTTGCTGATATTAAAGATTTCTCTAATTTTCACTTCCAATTATAAACTTGGACACCCTAGGTCTCAGGTATTCAAACCTTAAAAATATGATATTATTGCAAGAGAGTGGGCACCAAAACGATTATTATTATTTATTCAGCATCTACTATGTTCTGGGTATTGCTCTGTAATATTATTAAATGCTAAGTCCTATTTTTTTAATGTCAAAATAGCACTTAAGTATTTCTGTCTTAGTGTATGTATGAGGAAAGTGTGACTCAGGAAAGTTACTAACTCACAGAACAGCCATGAATTAAAACTTATTAAAACTCACACCTATCTAAATCTAAAATTCTAAGTTTCCCTAAAGTTGTAACTACTTCCATTAAAATAGTCATGACCAACCTACAGAGTAAGGGTTTTGGGGAAATGAGCAACCCAAAAGGTAAGAACGAATAACTAAATACTAGAGGAAAAGTAAGAACTTAATCATTTTTCTAGTTAACTTTTCATATTAGAGATTACTGTACATCATTTTCATGCATTAAATTTATGTACATCTATGAATCAAACTGCTTACTTGTCTTTTTCGGGATGAAATTTTAATCAATGTTATCTGCTTTTGTAGCTGAAATCACATGCTACCTACTGATGAAAATTGATGATGAACAGCAGAAACGAGGAAAGGGAAGCTGGGAGAGTGACAGTAACATCAACCGGAGACCCACAAATGGGGGAAACTGGGCTTCATGAAAATACAAAATATACAATTAGAAACAGGTGAAAACTTGCAGTTTGAGATAAAATATTTCTGCTAATGTTAATTCATTTAAAGACCCATATTAAAGTAACTTGGTTACATGAAAAACTCTTGTACATGAAGAATCCTTTCCATTTCCATTTTCATTTTTCCAACTAACCCTTAAGATGTCCTTCATGACTTAACACAGCACATCCCTTAACTGCACCTCAAGCTATGAAGCACCAGAAAGATCCAGCCCCAAATCATGCACAGTAAGGCAGTTTATACTAAACCAGCTCTACTCAAATTCCTGCCCAAGAGGAAGTTTATTCTACATATCCTTGAACAAAACTTTCTTTTCCATATGTTGTCAAGCAAAAATTCCTTACCCTAACGATTTCAGTGGCCTGGTGTCATTGAACATATGTCAAATGACAGCATGGCCCTACATAATTCTAACCTCACTGTTCCCTCGTGGTCCTGCTTTTGCCCAATTCTCCGTAAGCATGTTTTTAAGATTTGAGACTTGCTTTTAGAGTTGCATGGCCTCATGCAATTTAGCAGCATCTGTAAACTCAAATGTACAGAGCTGAAAGGAAGGGTTGGCAGGCCTTGTCCTGGGAAGAGTCAGGCACTAGCAGTCCTGTTTGGGAGGCTGCAGAGGTGAACCCTACTGACTGGAGAACATTTCATTCTTGCATGGTAAGTTAAGTCCTCGTGTCGTGGGGAACAAAGCGGCACACTTGGATGGAGTCCGAAGCTTTGTTTTACGGAGTCAGCACTAGTTACTTCCAAGACTGTCCCAAAAGACTTTCTTTCCCACCAGTTCCATTTATTTCCCCAAAACCACATAAGAGTGTCAAAACATCAGCAATTATTCCAAGGCTTGAAAGTGTCAAATAACACATCTTACTGCCACATCCATTGTCTTGAAATCTGAACTTCGTCATGTCATCTCTGCTCAAGGACTGAGAGCACCTCACTCCTGCGCTGGGATCAGTCAGTCCTCTCTGTAGCTCAGAGCTACATACAGCAAAATCTGAGTCATTTGGTTTTTATTCTTTCAAAAAATGTTCACTGAGCACAAACCTAAGTGGCAGAAGCCATATGGGCTGCAGAGGGGGATACATAAAGTATGGCCCCTGAATGGTTTAAATCTAAAATGTCCCCCTAAAGTCTCATGTGTTTGGAAGACAATTGGATCTTGGGGTGCTATACTCATCAGTGCTGATGAGTTCAGTAGTTCCTGTATTATTAGGAGGAGTTAGGGCCTAATTAGAGAGGTTGGGTCACTGGAGGTATCACCTAGAAGATGTATTCTTGTCCCTGGCTCCTCCATTGTCTCTCTGATTCCTGGATGCCATGGGTTGAGTAGCATTCTTATACCATGACATTTTGCCTTGAAACCAAACAACTGTGGGCTAAATTCTCTGAAACCCAATAGTCGAATAGGCTCTCCTCTTTTAAATTGCAGGTGCCCGGTGTGTGTGTGTCTGTGTGTGTGTGTGTGTGTGTGTGTGTGTGTGTGTGTGTGTTGTTTTGTTTCATTTTTCCAGAAATGGGAAAGTGACTAATATAATCCCTAATCTAGTGAAGCTCAAAATTACCTGGGGTTGACAAATGGGCCAAGAATCATTGTAACACATTGTGGTAAGTGGACACGAAAGACATGCTCCCAGAATCCTACAAAGTTCATGAGAAGATGCCACAGAGTAAAAAACATATCAGCTGTGCTTTGAGGAAGGAATAGGTATAAACCAAAGGATAAGCAAAGAAACGGTTCTCCAGGCTGAGGAAGGCACAGCATTTATACTCACATGTCACATCCTGTCCCCTGTATGTGAGAGCACTAACTTGTCACATACAAAAAATAATGAGGAAAGCAGAATATCACCATGGAATGCTTGCTATTTGATGATGCAGTAAGAATTTATATCAGGTTTAGGATAGAGACCAAGAAGACAGGACCTGGAATAGACAAAGACAGAACTGCAATCTTTGCCCCTGTTCTCTCTAGGTAGAATGAAGCGTGGGTTTCAGAGAGCGCGATTTGAGTCAGAATCACAGCTCTTCTGAAAAGAAAGTAGGTCACAACTAAATAATGTAAGAATTTTTACAGCTTTTCCCTAGCCCACCCATTAAACCAGATTGTAGCTTTGCTTCTGCTTATATATCCAAGGACAGTCTGTCTCTTCAAGACTAGCTAGGGTATGCTGGATTTTGGAATGCCAAGTCAGGATGGAGGCAGAGAAGACAGTCACAAGGTCTCCCTGCAAGGGATGGGAGCCATCAGATGAATGGAGTGAGGAGGCTAGGTCTAGGAGGCTAGACCACCTAGTTGCTGTGACTGTGAACACATGCACATATTAGCAAGGTCATGGAGAACTATAACTCAATTTTTCTGCCTTCCTTATCTGCAAAATGTGAGTATAGATATCTGAGCGATGAGATGGAAATTTAATGATTAATGTAGCATTCTGGTGATCAAGGAAGACATTTTCTTTCCTATTCCTACTCAGAAACTTTTGTTTTACTGCTTATCCATTCAATTCATGTGTTTCAATCATGGACTACAGACATACGTCTGCTAAGCTACATTTTGGGCATATACCCTTCCCACACCGCTCCTATTTTTGTCTGTAGAGTACCTTTACCCTTCTTAAGGAAATACCTGTAACCCCTGGCTCCAGGGTGATGCCTGACACAGGCTGGCCAGCAGTGGCTTCTCCCTTCGCCCATCCCAACCCCCTCATCCAGCAGGAAAAGCAGACTGATTCCTCTGGATCTCTCAAACCGGATATGCCAGAGTGACTTCCTTCTCCACTGAAGGCTTCAAAGACGTAAGCATAAGCAGTTAGCAGGCCTAGTTCCAGCCATCAGTTTAAAAAAGGTAAAGAGGATGAAACCAACCCACAGAGTAAAGAAAACAGGAAGGGGGTGGGAGACATCATACTTCAGTCGTGCCCTTGTTCCATCCTGGCTCTTCCTACAGCCTGATTAAATGAGTCAATAAATGCAACCTCGTGTACAAAGCTAATGTGAGGTGCTTTCTCTCTGCTCTCAAAGGGATTTGGCCAGCACAGCATCTTCTAAGATCTAATTCATTTCCTGTTCTTACCTACAGGCCACCCTGACTCCCAACGCTATAACCCCATGGCCCAGGCTGCACAATTTGCCTGCAGTAACATGTGTCTGCCACTGTTGTGTGAAATTCTTTTTTGCTAACATTGCACTTCTGGATGCCAAAAGCCTCACTACTAAGCACATGGCAGAGACTCAATAAGTACATTCAGATAAATTGAATATTATCAAACTATTAAGTGAAAAAGGGTCTCGGAGAATCTGTTTGAATTTCTCTGAAATGTATATAGTATTTGTGCTTTTGCAGTACTAGGAACTGAACCCAGGCCTCTACATCCCAGCTCTTTTTTGTTTTTAATTTTTATTTTTATTTTTATTTTAAGACAGGGTCTCAGTAAGGTGCCCAGGTTGCACTTGAACATGTGATCCTCTTTCCTCAGCCTCCTTCGTCGCTGGAATCGCAGGCATGCACCGCCATGCATGTCTTTGCTTTTTTTGTTTGTTTTTTAGTTTTTGTTTTCTGAAAAACTATTCCCTGGGAAAGAAGAAAAATTACTGTATAAAGGGACACTATAATTCTCCCTGAATAATCATAAAATGGTACAGTATCAAAACTGTTCATGTATAAATGTGCATTGTACCAACGTACCTAGCCACACCTTTTCATAAGAGTACTCATGTGTATGATTCCTGAATCTAGCTGTAAGCAATTGTCTCCAAAGACACCAAAACACATCCCATTATTTAAACTTTATGTGAATTTAGTAATTGATATTAAGCCTATAAGAAACATGAATATTTCTCAACCCAGCAATCCTACTTCTGCCAATTTATCTTAAGACCAGAACCCAGAAATGTTTATAGAGATTTTGACATGTGAGTTTTCATTATAAAATTGTGAAAAAAAACGCAAAAAATTTTTAAAAACACCAAATAATCCACCCTTGGAGAATTAACTGGGAAAATTGATGGCCCACTCATACAATGAGATTTCATTTTTTAAAATAATATTGTAAAGAAAGTGTCTCACACTATAGTTAAGTGACAAAAAGTAGGAAATAAAATTGCATATGCAGAAAATCATCCCATTCTGTGTGCATGTATATTTAAATGTACATAGGCATATATATGTGCTAACATATAAAGACTGAAATAATATACAGCAAAATGTTACCTATTTTGCATTTCTGGGTTGTAGCATTAATGGGAGTTTTGCTTTCTCTTTTTTAGCTAATCTTTATTTTCGGAGTTCTCTGTCATGAACATATATATTATTTGTATATAATTAGAGGAAAACAAGAATTATTTTTTAAATTATAAGAAAATGTTCTAAGAAAACATGTAATCCAAAATCCTCAAGTTTAATAGGAAGAAACTGAGGCTCAGAGAATTTATACAACTGGTCTCACACCTTACAGTTAGCAAATAACAAAATAAGCCTTCTTTGCACAGAATGGCATACTTTCTACCAGAACATTCAGCCACCACTATGAATATTGTGTTTATTCCCACTAACTTCATTTAACTCCACATTTCAGAAAGACTAACCAAAAATAAGCAGAATCATACACAGAGCAATAGCAAACAGAAGAAAAACACCCCTGGACTTCATCTCATGCATTGCATTCAGTGATTTAAAGAAAAGAAAAGCAATGACCTTACCTCCTGCCATGTATCATAAGATGGGATTTATTATGGACTGGGACCAAATTTTTCAATTTGGAACAATTAATAGGTATAACATAGGTTTAAAATTAGTGAAGTCATATTTTTGCACAGCTTAATTTGCTACTTTTGTGATCTTTAATACATGGGAGGATGTGTGCTCATTTATAATAATTAGCTACACGCTTCCACAAACTTACAAATATTTGATTTTTTTTTTCAGGAATCATAACAGACTGTGACCCATAAATTCAATTTCCAGTGGTAAAAACCTCCTGACCAAAGTAGATGTTGATGACGAACTAATGTGCTCTGTAACAATCTCTTTTGAGCATTGGGTTGACCTGAGAGTGTTCCAGATACTGCTTGATGAAAGTGGATTTTATTATTTTCCATTAGCAACTGCTACAGCAAAATGAACGGCCAGTTCACGAGGGAAATAAAAGTGTTTCCCTCTTCTCAGTAGCCTCTGCTGCAAATGTAAATGAAGATACCATCTTCCTTCACCTCCTCCCACTCTACGCTGCGCTGAAATTCCTACTAGAGACCATAGGGAGCCAATCCTTCCTGAGTCCATGGCATGTCATTAAAGCACACACGGGGGGGGGGGGGCAGGTAACCCCAGCCTGCAAGAGCCTGAGACAGGAGGATTTTTGTGAGTTTGAGGCCAGCCTGGGGCAAAGAGTGGGTTCAAGGCCAGACTGAACTTAATGAGACTTAATCATTTACAGAGCACCTACTAAGTACTGGTCATTTTCCTGACACTTACACAAGAGTGAATGGAGGAGAGAATGTAAGTCACAATAAAAAGTAGCCCTTTCCCTTAAAGTACCATTAAACCTTCTGGTTGGTCCTATTATTAAGATAACAATTGCTTCTTCCATTGCTGCTACAAGGGTAGCAGACCATTGTAGTGGTCTGCTACTCTTGGCTGTTTTTGCTTTACATTCAAGGCTGGTTTTTCTTCCACAAATTTACCACTAGGCCTTTCATAGTCTTTCCACTTGTACCATTTGCATCCCTTAAAATTATCCTCTTTTTTTTTTATTTGAAAGAGAATAAAACAAAAGGGGACAGTACAGAGCAGATCAGAACAGGACAACATAGGCAACACAGTACTTTACATTACGTCAACTGGACATCAACAGTAGCTAACACCATATCTCTTACTCTGCTATAGTTGAGCATAGTTTCAAATACAATAATATCAAACATAACACAATAGTATTAAGCCATACATAGAGTGAAAGAATTACAGGGCTTTCTGAACTGAATAACAGAAAATGATCAATGGGTACTATAATATCTCATTTTTGATAAAAAAGAAAAAAATTGTTTGAACTATCACACATATTCAGAAGTCCTACCATGCTTTTTTTGTTCTACCACCATTGGTTCTATCTACCACACTGTGTCTCATTGGAACTTGAACATGCGTGATAGTTCAGGAGATGCTCTTACTTCTGGTTTTCCCGCCCTGGGGTGGCCGCAGCTCCCCAGACCACAGTCACTTACCAGGGCGGCAGGCTGCTTACTGGTTGGCTCGGCGCCCTAAGTTCCAGCATGGCGCGGATCTCAGGAGACGCTCTTGCTTCTGGTTTCCCCACCCTGGGGTGGCCGCAGCTCCCCAGACCACAGTTCAAAATTATCCTCTTTTTGGCAAATGCATACATACTCATACATAGGTGAGGTATACAATCATTTAAAGAAAGCATTTTACCAAGGATTTATTGATAGAGAAAAATCCAGAACATTATATAAAAACAAAATCAAATAAACCATACACACTCTTGTGGGCTTTTTCCCTTCTTCTCTGCTAAATGAAGGTTTGATCCAAAGTCTTTTCCCTACCCGCCCTTCTCTTAGCACTGTCTCCCTGGGTGATCTCATCTAATTCCACTGCTTCAACATCCACCTAATAATGTGGTTCCTAAATCTCTGCCTCACACCGTGACCTCTCTTTCCAGTTCCCCATCTGCATTCTGAGATCTCTGCCAACCAGCTCCACTCAGACATGTCCCTGACGCCCCAGGCTGGGATATAATGACAAACCCAAAAGCTGTGTGTCCCCCTCTTTTCCCTGTTACTGTGTAGGGTACCACCAGCTTCCCACACCAGATCAAAACAGACATCTTTCTTTCCTCAGGCCCTGCATGCAACCTTACCCATCCTCCCTCCGCTGTTTCACTGACGTCTACACCCCTTTCAGCCACCTCTACCACGGTCCTGGTTAAATGCTCATGACAGACCTCCCAGGCGCTGACCACAGCCTTCTGGCTGACTTCCCTGTTTTCGGTGTCTCTCCACTGTAACTCCTTGCATGCATTGCTGACAGATTAGTACAGTTCCTAAGCCATGGTCTGTTCATGTCTTCCCACCACTCAGAAACTGTCAACAGTACTGCCAACTTACAGGAGAAAGCACAGGCTCAGAGACTGCTTTCTGTGGTTTGCTTGTTGTGACCTTGTTAGCCTCAGGATCCCTGACCCCTCTAACATATCCATATTTCAACGAGGAGATGGCCTGCAATTGACAATACAGGATCTGTATTCTCTTTTTCCTATTTTTTTGTGTTACTTCCTCACATTGAAGACCTCTCTCTCTCTCTCTCTCTCTCTCTCTCTCTCTTTCTTCTTTCTTTCTTTCTTTCTTTCTTCTTTCTTTCTTTCTTCTTTCTTTTTTGTACCAGGGATTGAACTTGCAACCTTGCACTTGCCAGGCAGGTGCTTACACCACTGAGCTAAATCCCCAGCCCTGACTTTTCTTTCTTAACAGTGATTTTTTTACACATCTGAGCTCAAATACCATTGACAACCTGCCGTGCCTTCTCCCTTACAGTGCAAGTTTTACACTGTAACAATGCACTAAATCTGGCCTCATGAGACACTTCCAATTCGCACACAGTATGAGGACCTGTCACAGGCCACTGCCGTCTTTCTTCCCAGTCTTTAGGTTTGTTGTCAGACACCTTATAAACCCCACAACATATTGTACTAGTTACTCTATAAGCAGTTGGCTATCTCTTCTCTTCAGTTTTTTATTTTTATTACTCCATGTTTACAGTACATAGTGATGACATTCCTTGTGGGCAACTGGTACATGCACATAACATATCTCAGTTCTTTGTTCATCCTTTATCCCTTTCCCCATCTCTTGGTCTCCTTTTCCTGAACCAGTTGAACCTAATCAATGTTGCAAAATAGACTCAGGAACAAGCAACATACCTTGCAGATGGTGCCAAAACAAAGTCTGTTTCTATCTGGGGCTTCCCCAGTTACATTATCAACTGTATAATTCCACAGTTAAAGTATTAATTCTCCAAAGGAAACAACTCATAGCTGACAGTCTAGAACTTTGGAGATACATTTGGAATAGCCTTGAAGATCTAAATTTTTGTATGATCTAAGGCTTGTAAGATTGTGTCCGTAATGATACCAAACTTACATCCAATTTATATAAGTGATTCTCAAACCACTCTTTCAAATGGCTATCACATTTGTGATGTGTCCATTTTCCCATAAACCAGAATCTAGAAAAGAAAAAACATTCAGTATAAAGGTATCATACAACAAATGCAACATCCCTGCATCCACCTAGTAATTCCCCTACTTCTCTTTACCATTATACTTCAGCCTCTCTTCTTGTCCAAACCTTTGAGTTTCCTACCCTTTTCTCCAGGCACCTCTTCAGCTGTTATGTAGGAGAATAACATTGCAAATCTACCCTCTCGGATTTTACCCCATCTCTTTGTTTTTAGCCATCATTGGTCTAACTGTATAAGAAGCAGAAGATAAATTCCTCAGTAAATGAATCAAGGAAATAATGAATGAAGGTGTTGGATTGCCTTCCCTATTTTTGCTTACTTAGAAGGGGTAAATTCACCTGAACTGAGAGGGGGGCTTATCTGTAGAAATCTTGGAATTGCTTCCAGACAGAACCAGAACAAAGAGAAAATGTAGGCCATCTTTATATTAAGATAGGCGATTGGTGGGGGAAATTGGACAGAGAAGAACACATCAGATGTATTTCCACTTTGAGCTTTAAAGGAATAGGCTGGAACTGTATCTAGGAACTGACAATAAACCCCAAGTGATCAGTGACATACTTTGATGTCTGCCACAGTGTGGCTCCAGGACTGGGCTGCACAGATGCCAACTGGGAAAACACTCAAATAGCATCAAATAACAGTGAATGACGTGGGAGAACATTGTTCTTTATTAATTCTCTTTCAATTCTCTGGCTACACCAAGGTAAGATCTTTGGTGGCTGTTACTATATCTAAACTTCTCCAATACTTACTTACTAGTCTTTTTAAACTAGTATAAAAGAGGTTCATGATGCTGCACAGAAAACAAAACAGCTAGAATTAATTGGATTTTTTCTTATATTCTTTAGATTTATTTTTAGGATTATCATATTCCTAAAATGATTATAGTGATATGAAGATTTTTTATTCATATTTATAGTATGTTAATTTAAAGAAAACTCTGCCCCACGTTTCTTTTCTAAAATATCAATATACAGTATAATTGCAATTAATGTCACAAATGCATTCTCTACAGAGACGCTATGATAGAGTTGGAGGTATCAAAGATTCATTCAGTATCAACACCCATGAAGGGAAGGAGGAGGAAGATTCCTGCAGTGCAGGCTTGACAGGTGTTTGGCAGAAATGAGGGAAAGACAGAGAAAGTGTTGTCCATCAAAAGGTCTTAGAGTGGGCCACGTGGCCAGGCTTCAGCACTGGCACTTCGGTGAGTCACAGGATACCGGATCCCCTAGAAGGCAGGAGACGAGGGTGCACAGCTCTGTAGCTCAGGCTTACCCTGGAGAGTGCTATTAACCACCCACTAGCACACACCCCCCACATGCACACTCAGCCAGAAGTCCTCCCATGAAAAGCAATCTGAGCACTATGTCTCCATATGCTTGTGGAGACAGATCATTAAATGACAGATCATTAAACATCTTTTCTTAAATCTTTCTCTGAGTCTCACTTTCCTCATCTATAATTGGGGCTGAGCTGGACTTACAGATTTCAATCATTATTTTGAAAAGCTGTAAATATATTATTGTCCACAAGCATTGAGTCATGAATTCTTTAAAAAATATGACTTCTAACCTTTTAAAACTAGGAACTAAGAGTGAAGAGAACATGTTTCTACCAGAACACCATTGCAGTGGCTATACCTTCAAACTAACTAGATTAGGTCCCCACTTTCATTTTGCAAAAGTCACATCATTTTAGGGAAAGAAAAGAGGGAAAAAGAGAGGGAGGGAGGGAAGAGGAGAGGGAGAGAGAAAACAGGAGTAAGGGAGGAGAAAAGAGGGAAGGAAGGGAGGGAGGGAGGGAAAAAAGAAGGGAGGGAGAAGAAGAAGAGGGAGAAAGCGAGAAGAGAAAGGAAGAGAGGAAGAGAGAAAAGAAACAAAAGGGGAGAGGCAGAGAAAAGATATATTCCTATTCAAGATTTCAGAGTAAAAGGGAAAATCCCTAGGATCACAGCCAAATGTCTTGGGAGAAATTTTTCTTCCTGATCTATTTTTGGCAGTCAGTTCAACTTCATGCATCATTGTTTTACTTATGGCATGTACAGTAGCTAGAGAGAAACCCATAATATCTTTTCTGTCTGGTGGGAATCTTATATTCCTATGCACAGTGACAAATGGCCTGATCACAACATTTTTTTTCCTCCAGGCATTATAGTGTTTTAAGTATCTCTGAATCTGTGGAACACATTTAAAAGGAATAGGACACATACAAAATACCAAGCACAGTAACCATGGTCCAGATTAGCACAGATCGTCCAACACTTTGGTAGCATCATTTTTAGAGTATATCAATGAACGCAAAGCCATGAAGGGTGTGGAGTATAAAAAAACAAAGGGTATCCAGGCTAGAGAATTACTCAGCTTGAGGAATTTTTTTCATCTTAAAGTATATTACTCAAAACCTTAAGCAAGGGCAGAAGTAAGATAGCATCGTGGGGGAAAATTTATAAATGGCTTAAGTACATTCAAGATTTTCACTACCTTATTCTTTATTTTCATTTTAACCTTCTAGAAAAGGCAATGCTTTCTGGTAGTAGCTTTCGCCTCACACTAATTCACTGCTTCGGTTGTTTTTATACTTTAGTGGAGATTTTTCAAAAACGTGAACTCTTCCCAGGAAGATATCTGTGACATTAAAAACTGACTCACGTTTCCTAGTTTTTCATGAAACAATGACATTTTTTTCCCTTTGATGCTCTCATCTAACTCCACAGGAAATTTTACTACCGAGCCACTTTCATCTCTTTCCCGGTTTGAAGATAAATGATCCTTGGTCTCCTTTAGACCTGCATAAATCACAAAGCAATCTACTAAGACATGCCTGTGGCAAGCAGCTTCAACTAGAATCAAAAGGACAGTCAGGAATATCCATACTGCTTACACAGGGTGTAACCCAGGCAGAGTAATCCAAACACTGCGTACCTTTTCTTATACATACAAAGCATGCCACAAAGAAGTTGTTGAAAAATATGAATTAGCTCATCTCAGATAAAAGTCCCCTGAGCTTCTCCTATGGGCAACTCCAAATTGTCTGCCCTTCCTGAAAAAAAAAAAACATGGCCTGCTAGAAACTGAATTTTTACAAGTATCACATTGACAAAGAAATTAATTTTGTTGGGGAATTTTTTTTTTTGGACCTGGGATTAAACTCACAAGTACTTCCGCCACTGAGCTAAATACTTAGCCTTTTGTTGGGGATTTTTAAATTATTATTTGTTTCTTATTATCATCAGCATTTATGAAGTCCAAGTAGACTAGAATAAACTCATCACCCCCATCCTGCCAGCCTATGTTTCTGTTTGAGCATGCATCATTTTTCCAAAGTACCAAACAGAGCAGAAATACAATTTTCCAACCTCTCTTTTTTTCACTTCACGAAAGCATTTTCTTTGTTGCTCGGTCTTCAGATTTGTCATTTTTAAGAGACAAAATTATACCAGATAATTGTATTTACCTATGCACAAGCTGTTGGATTGTGAGTCTTTAAAGGCAGCATGAAGTCCCGGCTCTATAGTGTAATTGGATCTGAGTCTGAGGGCCAGAACCTCAGGCTGATAACTCTGTATCTCCCAGCCTCCTATTCTATCTCTATATTAAAACGGGACCCACGCTAGTATCTCTTTCCAAGGTTTATATAAAAACTGAACAGGACCCAGCAAGAAAAGTCCTTAGGGTCATTCATGTGTCATGCAACTGCACAATAGATGCTGACTGTTTTTGCTATTTATTAAAGAAAGAAGAAGAAAGAAAGAAAGAAATTCACTTGTTAGTTGATACCATTATCCAAGATGACATAGAAAAGTACTGCAATTTATTCAGAGGGGTAAAATCCAAGCTGCAATTTGTGCATTGCTATGCAACGTCCCTGCCCCGGTCTTGTCATCCTAGCAGGAGGCTCCTAGCCACAGGGGTTGCCACAGCAGGTGATGGTACAGGACCCTGAGCCTGAGGCTTGCACCATAAAGAAGTGGAGTCTGCTACAGGTCCAGTCACCCAAAACCACAACAATGAAAGGGAAAACATAGACATTAACTTAGTCCAGCCACCACTTTGGGCCCAAAGAAAACTAAGGCCTGGAGAAGGCATGGAAACAGCAAACAGGGCCTGACCTCAGGCCACCAGCTCACTTCTTAGTTCTTCGCCTCTGCTCTGCTGCAAGTCTGGCCCTGTTCACAGGGTACTGCAGATCTCTACAGGAATTCGGCTCAGAAACTTAGCTTCCCAGCCCGAAGCTTTTCCCCATCTCCTTGTTTCTAGGTGAGGTCATCTCTAGAAATCCCTGTGATTTCTCTCTGCCGGCCCTCAGCTGTGCACACAGCAGGGAGGTCAGCATGCAAAGCAGTAAGGAGCGAAATCTTTGATTGAGCACAAACAAAGCCACATTCAAATCTAGAATGTTATTTCCTTATACTCCAAAAATATGATGAGTTCATCAGGTTCTTTATTTACTTGCTTTTCCTTTATTCCCAGTAGTCTTGTATATCTGTGTGTGTTTAATTATTCAGTCCTTTCCTCCAGCACTAGAAAGACTCCAATTTTTCAAACATCATTTCAAGGTAGCTAAACTTGACTTACAACAGCAAGTCCTTGGTTTCTAGGTAAGTCAATCTATTATCAAAAAGACAATCATAACATACCAAGAGTAAAGTATGAATAAGTTTCTGACTTACAGTTTATCTACAAACCAATCAATACTGTTAGAGAATAAAAACAAATTTCTGATAAAATTTGTCAACTGATGTAGTCTTTACAAAAACTTTAAAAATGCACTGGCGGGCTGGGGATTTAGCTCAGTGGCATAAGCGCCTGCCTGGCAAGCGTGAGGTCGTGAGTTCGATCCCCAGTACCGCAAAAAAAAAAAAAAAAAAAAAAAATGCACTGGCTTCTGCCCAGTTGACTGGCTTCACCCTGTAGGTGTCTGTAGCTTTATTTTTACCTATCAGCTTATTGAAGTAACATGCTTTAGGATTTTTTTTTTTTTTTTTTTGGTACCAGGAAGTGAACTCAAGACCTTGTGCTTGCCAGGCAGGCGCTTATGCACTTATGCTGCTGAGCTATATCCCTGGCCCAAACTCTGTCTATTCTTGACAGAGACTCCAAGCTAATTGATCCATAAATTTTTTTTAAGATTTTAAAGAAATCAACTTTGTAAGTTTCTTTTTCTTTCTTTTTTTTTTTTTAATCTTTTTGAGACAGAGCCTAGTTATGCAGTTCACGCTAGCCTTGAGTTCACTTTGTAGCCCAAGCTGTCTCGAACTTGAAAAATTCTCCTGCCTCAGCCTCCCAAGTGCTGAGATAACAGGAGTGCACCACCATATCCAGCAATAAGTTTCCATCTCCTGTATTCACCAACTCCAATTAGCTTAGTTGAGCATTGCCAGACAGAAAGAAATAAAGATGACTCACAATTACCGAGCTCTACTCTGGGAATAGGTGCTTTGAAAATGGCAGACAATTCTTGGTTTCCCTTGAAGAGACTAAACGTTAGCAAACATACTGAGGTTTCAACCCACATAAATTTTCCACAAATTTCAAAATGGTGTTGACTGAATAAGTAAGATGATTACAAGCCTTACTTTCGTTCTTTTTATAAGGGCATTAGGTTTGTCAGAAAATCTTATTTCTCGTGCTTGTTCTTCAAGAGACTCATTCTTTTTCCCCTTCCCATATGCTCCATCTTGTCCACCACGCAGATCCCATTTCTGTTACCATCTTCAACTCATAGCCAGGGGAAGACGCTCCGGCCTGCACATTATAAATCACATCAATACACATTTACTGTGTAACCACGGTGTGCCCAATACAATACAAGTTGCTATGAAAAATGAAAACACTTGTTCCACCTCACAGACTTGCAATCTACATCATATTTTGGGGGGACCCTGGTTAAGTGGGGTCCAAGCAATGACCTCAGTGGAGACGGGTCAGAGAACGACCTAAGAACACTGGTGTACTCTGTGCCCAGCCCTTCCGCTGTCCGGCCAGAGCAACGTGGAGCAGGTCCCCACTTGGGGATGTTTTACCGAAGTGCCTCCCAGTAGTAGGTACTTTCCCTGACCTCTCACTTTGGGCCAAACTAAGCACACTTAATCTTTGCAACACCTTTATGAAGTGGGTATTATAATTCCTGATTTGCAGGTGTGGAAACTGGTACTGACAGGTTAAATTGTTTAAGACTAAATCAATTTCATTTACTTGTTTATTGGGTGGCACTGAGGGTTGACTCTAGAATCTTGTGCCTGCTAGGCAAGTGCTCTGCACACTGAGCTGTGTCCCCAAGATGAAATCACTTTTAAAAGGTGGCAAAGCAGGAATCTGAACTCAAGACGAACTTAAAAGCCAAACTGCTCAATCAGATTGTAGACACCTACTTCATCAGTACACTTACTCCCACCTCTAGCGTCATCCGTGTCCAGAAAAGTTTTCCATTCAGGAAAATCAGGCTCATTAAAAAGAAACAGAAAGAAAGAGCTTCACACCAGAACATAAACCTTAGTTATAACCGTCAACCACCTCTCTCTTAATATTATTGTTGCATTAAGCTATATAACATGAAATGTTGTTGCCCAGAGTTGTACTAAAGATATAGTGTACTAAATATAAAACTAACCCAATTAACTTTTAAGAATTTTCTTCTCCAAATTCCGTATGGAATGTGCAAATTAATTAAGCGCTGGTGCTATAAACTGAGATAATCAGTCTTAACCAGCTAAAGAGCTACTATGTCATCCTGCAGTCAGAAAGCACCAAATAATCAAGCACATTTCTGATATAAAAAGGCACATAACATTTTATTATAAAATAACAGCACTTTCATCCAAGTGGCTAAATAAAGGTTGCTGCTTGGTTCTTGACATTTTTTAACTCAGTATGAGATCTGGAATTAATAATAAGTTTCCAGGGCCCAGCAATTCCTCTGCTACCTACTAAGCTGGTGATGCTAATGTCAGGGAAATGTTTGCCCATTCGATTTTAAAATCAATTATTCCTGCCAATCTAGGTAACATAGCAAGACCCTGTCTCCAAAAAAATTGATTATTCCTAAAGGATAATTCAGTAATAATAGCAGTTATGCCACTTTAAAAAAAATAGTTAAGAGGTGAATTTGCTTTTCGATAAGCCTGGATTTATCTACCAGCTTTTTAGAATACTAGCAAATTATGTAACCTCTCCAATCCTCATCTGTAAATTGAGGGTAAATACCCTTCACAAGATCATTGTAAAAATCACCCAAAGTACTGCTTTGGCACAATGTCCAGTACACAGTAGAGGCTGTTTGATGAAAAGTAGTTATTATTAACAGATGTTTATAGAAAAGAGAAAATAAGGTAACGAGGATTAAGTCTGGGCTTCTCGAAAGGACAAGGCCTGGCTTATACTCAGCATCTCATCCATCATAGCACCATACCCACACCGTGGGCCATTATCACCGTGGGCCAGCTCTGCTGTGTGAATGGGGATGGATTGCTCAACAGGAATTGCTGTGTTTTTATGTTTTAAGTGCTATATTTCCCTGAGGCTTTCAGCATGTCACCATATTTTAATAACAAGTGGCTCATGTGTCTCAAAAAGCACACACTGAGGATCACTGTCAGAGAGTCTGTTTATTCTTGAAAAGGTCATCCTCCTGGGGAGAACCTTATTTCTCCTTCGGGCCAGTGGCAGAACTGTAAAGCTTGGGTGCTCAGTGGCACTCACTGCCAAGCTGTTCCCAGGTCAGCCACGTTCTGAGTGAATTCCTGAGCTTGGTGTGCACCGTGGTACGCAGCACAGCAAAGCACTCACGGTCCTAAAATGCAGTCATGTGGTGTCACGGGATACATACACTGGAACACCGTTATTCCTTGAGGACAGACTTGAGATTTTGCTCTTCGGTCTCTTGATTACTGCTGGAAAGGTCTCCTTCTGCTTTGTGGTCCCAAGATTACTTCAGCTGCTTCTTCCAGTGAATAGCAGCTCACCAAGGAACTCCCCATGCTGGGCAGAACAAGATGCGTGGCTATTCAGCTTGGCCTTTGCCACTGCCTTGCTGTCTGGGTTGCAAGAGTCACCTAGGCACTCTGCGGTCTCCCTGTCTGCAGAATAACAGCAAAACAGAACAACAACAACAAAACCATGTTGTCTTTAAGATGCCCATCTTAGCTCTCAAGCTCTGTAATACTATTACTGTACTCTCTTTTCAAATATACCTCTTTGTTGTGTATTTCATTTTTTCTAATGATGAATAGTGTGTAATACAATTAATAATAGCTACTTAGAAGATATAATTAAGTTTATATATTATTTTCTACAACTAATATGCAATGAATTTTAATTTTATTCATAATTACTAACTTCAGGATTTTAAAAAGTCTGTATATTAAGTGGGAATATTGCACCATTTTATAACCTTTTCTAGTGTTACTAAAACACCATAATAAGACACCACCCACACAGATGATAAACTTCATTCCATCACCAAGAAGTATAATTAGCAAATGAAAGAATCGGACTCACACTTATACTTATCACTGAGGTTTTGTTTTCATTTAAGTAAGCCTGTGGCCTAAATCGTAGAGACTATAATATGGTACTAGGTAAAAAAAACTATGTCAGGCTTTAGCAACTATCTTTTATTTTCCCATTTTGCATTTCCCAACATGACAGCTAGGTTTCGTTTATACTCTGATTTGATTTAGTTAAGATTTTTCTTCAATATAATGTAGTATCTTCTGAAAATAGAAGTACACATAGATAATGTGTGGATGGGGCATAACCTCTTATAAAAAGGGCCCCCTTAGATCTGAAGGTCATCTCACCAAGTCTGGGAGGCCTAAATGTATACAGGTAATAAGGTACAACAGAGAAGGCAGAGTGAAGTTCAAGCATGGACGTCCATTTACTGGTTATGTGACCTTGGGCAAAGCATTTAATCTTTGCAGTGGTCTATCTCTCCATTTGTAATATGGTGAAACATTGCACACTTCATAAGAGTCAAGCAGAAATCAAATAATCATATAGTCACAAAGCATGGTGGCACCTGATCACAGAGAGACACTGGTTATTGTCATTGCTATCATTGCTATTTCTATTATTATTATTATTAAACTGAGAAGACAGTCATGGTTTTGGCCATAATCTTCAGTCAGAAGCATTAATTTCCCCAGAAAGTTCTTCTGTGGACAGGGTAAGATAATTAGAGCTCAAAGACAGATAGAAAGCCAACATCCTTGAAAGGGTACCTTTGAAAGATGCTCCAAACAGTCTTTGTATACCTGCCGGAGGCAGCATTACTGCCTACTAGGTTGTCTCCGCTCTGAGGTGCTTACTTCATTTCTGTTTCCATGCCAACCCTCCTAACTTACTTTGTGTCTCTCCTCTATTAGTCATCAAACACCCTAATTCAGTGACAGATAAGGTGGGTATATCCCATCAGGTCCCTGCCTCTGCAACTGGGAGAAGAGATGGATCAAGCAGTGAGATTTAAACAGAGAATGAGCCACAGCAAGCAACACACACACACACACACACACACACACACACACACACACACAGAGCAAGCACACACACTCCCATTAACACTGTTGCTCTTCAGCTAAATGTAAATCAGCTTGGTTTATGCTATCAATTTTCATGATGCTACCCTCAGACTACACTCAAACCACTGTGGCTATCTACTGCCTTCCAAATCCTGATCATACGTGTATAGAATCTCCAGGTTCTTCCATTACAACTAAAGATGATTAGTCTCTTTCATTAGATAAATTTCTATCACAACCTCCAGATGAGTATCATAACGCAAAGTTCTGAGAGTGCCTTACTTTTATCACAAAGTGTGTGTCTGAACACAAAGCCAAGAAACGTATTTATTAGTCACTCTCCCATCACTGGGAAAAAATACCCAACGCCTGCCACTTAAAAGAGAAGAGGGGCTTTGGTCCCTGGCTCCAAGGCAGAAAAGCATGGTAGAAGGGTATGGCTGAGGAAAACTGCTCAACCTATAGGAGCCAAGAAGAAAAGAGAGACAGACAAAGCTAAAAGAAAAGGAACTGATGAGAAATCAAGGAAAAGAATACACCTTTCTAGATCATTTCCACAGTAACCTGCTTCTCCAACAAACTCCACCTCCTAACAACCCATGAACTCATCAACAGATTAATGAACATAGCACCGCCATGGTCCAATGGCCTTCCGAAACCCAACCTCTGAACATATGAAGCTTGGGGGGATATTTTATATCTAAATCATAACACCCAAGTTCAATATCTTCTTTTTATTTTTGTTGGTTTTGACAGTAGGGCGATATTAAGGCAACTACTTTGTGTTTAGTGTTATTTCAATCATTATTTTATGTTACTTTCCCTTATAAGTTCAGCATGTGCCCTGGGATAGTTTTATGATTGGAATAATTTTAAATCATAGAATTACCTACTAGGCAAAAGTATAGTTTTTCAAGGAGATTTCCAAGAGTTTTTAAAAATACTTGCACATTTAAGAATGACATGCATTATCATTTAGTCAAATATGACCCAAAGGTGCTTTAAGTCCTTCATTGTGGGAATAAATACATTGCCTTTGTCTACCTTCAGTATTGACAGCATCCACTGCTTCAGGAATACATGAACCATAATCTAGAAACAAAACGTCTAGACAGTATTTGGTGATTAGAGTCTCATTTTGTGATTGTTTATAAAATGCCTTAGCCAATCAAATTTGAGCCATCCCTCTTCATTTGTTTTGATGTTAGAATAAAAACTTTTTTAAACCAATTACTGTTCAAAAATAACTTCAAACAGATTTCAAAAACCCAAGTACATTCAACAGCATTTGGGAAGAGCCAGTTTCTCACCCCCTATTGTAGCCTCTCGCCTCTGCATTACCCCTAGTTTGGCAGGATTTTATAAGTGTAATAGCCGCATTTTCACAACTAAAACAGCAGTACATCCAAACATGTATCCATACTCAATGTAGGCAAACATGCCCATGTGTCTTCATTGATCCCTGAACTCTTCAGTCCATTATCCAATCTTTGCGACATGGTTTTATTATACTACTGACCTGAGTTATGCTGCTATTATTTGTCAAATGTTGGGATTTTCCAGTTATTTTCCTTCTTTGTGAACAGTGGGTCAGAATGTTTGAAACTTAGGTGATCTCAGAAAAAGGGACATATGGCCCAGGAAGGAAGCAGGCATCCTGTTCTGCAGGGGAGAAGGTGTGACAGAAGGCATGCCTAGGGCACTGAGTACTGAGGGCCAGGGAGGCCCAGAGCAGCTGTCACCTGTAGAGGGGATTCCAGTGATGCCATCATCCTAGATACCTTTGGTAAGCACTGACTGTGTGCAAATGTCCTGCCAAGCGCTGTGTGCTTGATCTCATTTTACGCTTTGACACAAAAGCCTTCATTAGCCCTCTTTTATAAAGAGGAAATGAGTTCGGAGAGGTCATTTAGCAGACCCAAGTCTGCCTGACTCCAGAGACAGTGCTCTGGGTTTAAACCTGCTCTTAGACCAAATGAAATCCTGTGAGACCTTAGAAAGCTTCCAACTTTCCAAGCGATTTCCAGCCAATGTCCCCTCGTCAGTCTCCACAGCAGTTTGAGCCACCTTTGAGTGGAGTGTGGCCTCTGGCTTCTCAAACTAGGAAAATGTCAGCAGGGGGATAGGCAGCCCAGAGGCATTTCTTCAGGTTTTTTCCTCTAAATAATTATTGTAACTAAAGCAATTTGCCATTCCTGGCTCCTCACACTTTCCGCCTCAACATGTTTCTTTCTGATTATTTATCATTATCATAATTAACATTTATTGGACATATCACTGTGCAAAAAATAGAGGAAGACAGACACCCCCACCTTTTTGGCTCATGATCCAAATATTTAGATTACAAACACAATGTTTTTGGCACATTAATTTTGTATTAAGAAATAGAGGATTTGCAGGAAATGTCAGACGCTTATTTTAGGATCAGAGTGAGGAGCAATTCACCCGACAAAAAGATTTGAACTTGGCAAGCAAGGCCCTGTCCACCAACACACATGTGAGGAAAGCAGGGTCAAGGTTTCTTCCTCAGCACAATTGTTAGTGATGGGCATGTTTAACCCTCAGTAAAACAGGAAGAGGCAGGGCTGCTGATTATTGGTAGCCATCAGGGCACTAGGCCAGAGACATTAATAGAAGTCTATGCTTACCATTCCTTACAGATAAATCCAGCACGGATCCCTTTGCTAACTGACTTTTAGGAGACACAAAAATAACATAATTAATCTACTTATCCTTCTTTCACAATCTATAGAATGAAAATGGGACCACAGAAAATAGAAAAACAACTCACTCTAGTGCGTCCACTTCCACACTCTCTGCCCAGGTTCTATTTCTCTTTTAGAGACAGAATCTGAAGCCCAGGTGCACAGCGTTTCCCATTTAAGAAACTGCCAGTTTCCTATGACATGATATTGAAGCCCATAAGATGAAAGAGCACACTAAACACTTGACAGTATTTTTTTTTTAGTTAATAGTATTCAACCTCCAGAAATATGGATTTCCTGGGGGTAAGAGGGAGCCCCATCTCTGAGGTGACATTGCAGAACAAACACAAATTTCCACTGAAAGCAGGCTATGCACTTGAATGAGCCAGAGCACAGGAAGTTTTATTAATGATCCAGGAGCAGCCATGTGTGTTCAGTCTGTGTGAACCACGGGGCAGAAGAGAATTTTAGTCCAGCACTTTCACTCTACAGTTAAGTGGGAAATCATGTGTATTATCCACGGTTATGCAGTTGGTTAGTAGCAGAGCTGGAATATAAATACAGATTTTTCATTTTGGGTCACTTGATTCAGAGTCCTTGCTAACATGTCATGGAGTCCATGCTTTTTAAACCTATAACACAAAAATATGCAGGAATGAAGATGAAAACAATGAAGCAGTCCTCAGATCACCGAGTTGGTAGACTGGGAGATGGAGATCCTGATGTATTCATCATGGACAGCCTTTCATGAACCGAAGATGTCTCAGCAGAAGACACTGCCGCCAGGCCATCTGAGCCTGAAGGAGAGGTCCCATGCGGCTGGTCTGAAACTGTATCTCATTAGTTGTTCAGCATTTTGAATATCATCTCTGTTTATTGAGAGATCCTGAACGTAGCAGAGCATCACTGAATTTATACACAATATCAACTTCTGTTACACTTGCAAGAGGCAACATTTGCGGCTTATAAAGGGCAAAATATGCAAGTAATATAGAGAAAATGTTAAAACTGCTCTTAAGAAAGCAACAAAACAAGCCCCTTCTAGCTGCCTTAATTTTGTTTTGTCATAGCTGTAAATCCTAGCCACCGAAGCACAGAAAATCTGATAAACATAGCTTTTTTAATGTTTGCTTTATAGTCTCAAGTAACTAGCTAAACCACTTAAAGGGCGAGCTCTCTCCCTTCTGTTCATCACATAATTCTGCCACCTTGTTTACTGTGCTAACTGGGGAGATAAAAAGAAAAGAGCACCCAGTTGTTCCACACCTGACTATTGTAAACCAGATATTCAACTGAAAAAAGAAATCATCTAATCTCTTTGCCTATCGATGACATAACAAACTCCCACTGCACTGTAATAGATACTATATATGTCAGTTGGATTGTAAGATAGCTTGGAATCTCTGCCCTTGGCATGTGGTATTGTATATCAGACTTAAGATTCCCCACCTAATATGCTACAGTGAAGCTGCAGTATAGTAATCAAAGGCAGATAGGTTTTTAATTCCCCTTTAATTCCCCCACAATCTTGGCGAGAGCCTTGATAGCAGGGGCGTTTAGATATGATGTCATATTTTGCATGAAGATTACTTCTACACTGACATGTAAATGATTTTTTAAAATGGCTAACTAGGGGAGTTTCCAAAGATGGCAGACCGGTAGGTAGCAGGAGAGAGATCCTCTCTGCGAGAGACAGCTTAAATGCCAGAATTTAACACCCTGGAGAGACCCAAACAGAGAGAGATGTACTCTCTCAACCCAGGAAGAAACTAAAGTGAAAAAACCGCTCGACTATGAGGTCCTGGGGCTACTATTAGTGAAGCTAAGATCAGCGAGCATGGCACCCTCCTCAAGCCGCCTGAATTCCTGCCTGAGAGCGACCTGACCAGCTGAACTGCTCCGATGTGACTGGCTTGAGCGGCTGGAGCGTGGAGCTGAACATCCCTGTATGCGGCTTCCCCGGACCCGGCCCTGAAAACGACCTACCCAGAGGCACCGTGAATTTGCACCACAGCAGCGCTGAACTCAGAGGTCTGGGAGCCCAGCAGTTCTCAGGGACCAGCATCAACACGCGGTGAGTGATGGGAATAAGACCCTCCCACAGGAAAGGGGAAACCAACTGGAACACATGTTGGATTTGGGCAGGACAGCCTTAACTCCATAAGAAAGTGGCTTCAGTTGGTTGCTCCCCTCGATGAGCAGATTGGTGGGATCTGCTTGGATTGGGCTGTGCCCCTGGCCGGGACCCAGTGAGTTGCTACAAACTAATTCCCAGAGCACAGCCACACACTGACACAGTGAAGGCCTGCAAAGGTTGACTGGCCCGGAGGACAGGAGCCAGTACACACTGCCCGTGCTTGAACTTTAATCTCTGATAGCCTACGGAAGAGGGCAAAAGCTAATAGCCTGCATGCTCCAGAGGAGCCTTAACCAACAAGCAAAGGGGCTGAGAATTACACTGTACCCTTGTATGGAAGGAACCAAAAACATGACGAGAGGGAGAAATAAGAAAAAAACCCCAGCCCCCAACCCTGAGAACATTGATCCAGGAGAGGTAAATACAAAAGAGATTGAGGGCAGCAAACATGCAGCATCAAACACAGTGGTAGCAGACATAAAGAGATGTCTTCAGGACCTCATAAGCAGGATCAAAACTGAAATATTAATTCAAATTAAACAAGAGGTAAATAGATTAATAAAAGAAAGGCTGGGCACCTCTCAAGAAGACACAGACAGAAGAATGGAGGAACACAAAAGGAGAGAAATGTTTAATGAAGAAAACAAGAAAAACCTAGAATTCATGAAGCAAATTCAAAGAGATTATCAGGAAACTAAAGACTCCATAGAAAACTGGCAAAACTGTTTGAAAGAAACCAAAAATAGACTATCAAAAATTAAACACAGGCTCTCAATGTGTGATCATGAAAGGGAAGATCTCTTAAAAATGACAAGGGAGCAGGCAGTAAAAATTGGAAGGCTAGAGGACAACAAGAGGATCTATAATTTAAGAATAAAGCATGTGAGTGAAGAAGCAGGAGTTAAAACAGAGGAATTGCAAAGGCTATTCACAGAAATTATTAAGGAAAATTTCCTAAGCATAGAAAAAGGAAATTATATGCAGATGTATGAAGCATACAGAACTCCAGCCACCTACAACCAAAACAGAGCTACACCCAGACACGTAATAATCAAGATCTCAGAAATTCAATATAAGAACAGAATATTAAAAACCATCAGAGAAAAGAAACAGATCACCTATAAAGGAAAACCTATCAAAATCACGGCAGACTTCTCAACACAGACCATCAGGTCAAGAAGAGCTTGGAGTGAAGTAATTCAAGCCCTGAAGGAGAACAACCTCTAGCCCAGATTGATGTATCCTGCAAAACTCTCTCTAGAAATTAATGGAGAAACAAGATGCTTCCATGACAAAGAGGAGCTGAGAGAATTTGTGACCACCAATCCAACCCTACAAAAACTAGTGTAGGACATTCTAGAGAGAGAGAACAAGAATACGACCATTTCAGGAACAGTGGCAGAGGCCTCAGTGAATGGGGCAGATAGTGGAGTGGAACTGAAAAATAGACAACCAATGGCAGAAAAACAGAATAGCAGAAATAAGGCAGAGAAGATTGGCTGTAATCTCTAGTATAGATAGCCTTGAAATATTAACAAAGCGAAACACAGGCAGAGTAGATCAGGAGAGAGGGTCCATTGAGATGCTCTGTATAGGGAGGCAGTGGAACCCAAAACAAGCAGTGCACCCTATGGGAGTGAAAGGGAAGGAACTGTCTAAAAAAGGGAGGCAGAGGATATTGTTAATTGGGTAACAAGATTTAAAATTTACATTATTCTCATCACTCTGCTTGGATGGATTACATGCTGTTCCAGTTTGTCTATTTACACTAGACTTGAGGACAAGGTCAGCTATCCCAAAAATAAGAGCACCTATTATGGTAATCATTGCTAATTTCCTATCAACTTAATCTGAAGCCCTTTATAACTTATACTGTCTTAATATGGCTGATCTTATTTGAACCTGGGTTGTTAGATTGTTACTTTGTATTGACTGATTTTATTTAAATCTGTTATCACTGATAGCATCAAGTCTAAGAGTATAGGCACCTACACTGAAGATGACAAGATTCACTAAGATACCCACTCTGGTTTGATTATTACTTGCTTTTGAAGTCTTATAATGTCTCCAATGCTTTGTTTTTATTAATGTTGTTATATACTGCTGAGACATCCTGGTAACCATTGTAGATCACCTTGCATTGTGGTTTTATGTGACTTTTTTGCTTTATGCTTTTCTAGGAATTGTTTTGGTTTATCTTGCTTTGTTTTGTTTTAACTCTAATACAGAAAAGATAGATATACATGTAGAGACTCATGCATGTGTAGAGCTTATAAACAATTTATGAGAACCAACTATATAATGCATGTTGAAATGAACAACTACTTTGAAGAAAAAGAGACACTACGGTACCCAATGCTGATTCTACAATGTCATGATTTGAAATCCAGCAAAACTATCACTTTTGTTCAAGGTGATTTTAGCTTGCTTTGTTTTGTTTAAGTTCAACACACATGAAGGTATGGACAGCTGTTTCTAGGAGAATGAGAGACACTATGACAGCCATTCTCGCCTTCCTTATTGTCTGGTCTTGAAGACCTGAAATGCCCTCCTCGTCCTGCTCAGATCAATTCCATACTATGTTGTTTCATGTGAATTCCCTGTATGTGACAATATGGACAACTATTTGGAAGAAAACAAGAGTCAAATATGATAGAGAGTGAATATCTCCAATTGTCTAGTTTTGGAATTTATGTCCCTTACATTGCTTTCTTGTGGTCCACTTTGTTCTGTTTTGTTGTGTTTAATTTTCCCCTTTTGATATAATTGAATGTATATTTGAGTGGGTAAGATGGATGACCATATTGCTGGGTTTTTTTGTCAGATCGTGGAACAGAACTGTTAACAGACTCACTGTTTGAATGTCTACTTTACATGTTTTAACTTTATAATTTGAACAACTATTTCCAAGAAGTCAGTATATAATTTGTCAAGCAATAATCTCTTAGGGTTTTTTGTTGTTGTTGTTTTTTTCCTTTTTTCCTTGGAATTCTGTATTGTTGCTACCGTTTATTCTGTTTCGTTTTGTTTAGTTTTGTTTTTTCTTTCTTTTCATTAAATAAAATTTTAAAAATAACAAAATAAAATGGCTAACTACATAAATTTAGCAATTTATGGCATTTATCATATCTTACGCTTTGAACATAAAGTTGTCGTTTTCTCTAAACTCTGCTTGCCTAGTATTTTTTCAAATGACACATTGTTAACAATTACTTTGGCTTATGGATAAATATAAAACATGTAATATATGGTATAATATGTGTATGAGCTAGGATGACCTGTGCCTTCTGAATCAGTTACTATGGGACCCTGGGAGGTGGAAAACCTACTCAGGGCTGAAACCTGTCACTTCTCTAGAACCCAATGTAAACTCTCATGTCATAGCATTATTTGATACAAAGATTATAAATGTTTTTACTCATTTATATCAGTTAATTATATTTACAAATGTATTCATTTGTAAGCTGGTTTGCTAAAAGATATGATGGTGCTTCTGGTTTCTAAACCATTATTTATTTAAAATAATTAACATTATACAATTTTCCCCCATAACTGTCAAAGCAGTCATTGAAAAAATGGCCCAGAAAGATATATCAAAAATTCATTTCCAAAGGGCAAAATGTTAGGTCTCAGCTCACAATCGATTCAGGGTATACCTCCTGACCCATCCTGGGTCATGTTTTCCCATATGTCAGACCTTGTGTAGTGAGATATGTTTTTGTTATCTTGGAGAGATATATGAAGACCATAAGACAACCCACAGAGAGCAAGAGAGAGAGAGACAGAGAGAGAGAGATAAGAGAGATGTATCTTGGGCTGGTTTTTAAAAAGGTATTTCATGGATCATATCAACAGTTAAAATCATTCCTCTGGTCTGGAAGTTTGGAGATTCATTGTTATTTAAGCAGAATATTCCACAATTTGCTTTGGTTGTTTTCTAGCTGAATATTAGCCTAAATTCACCAATCTGGATGTATGGACTTGATTCAGATCCAGATAGCAGATTCCTAAATAGATTCCTTATGAGGGGAAAAGGGAAAGAACACAAGAATCTCTGGCTAGTTCAACATTTCTTCAAAAGAAAATTAATGTTCTTTAGTAAAAGAGGATTGATAATCTTTCAAAGAATATTCAAAAGTTAAATGGTGTCAGGGCAATGATGGGGGTGTGGCATATGGCCAGAGGACTCAATGAAAAGTCTAGAGGTCTCCTCCCAGCCCTTTCACTAACTAGATCCAGGATGCTGGGCAGATGCTTCGCTTTCTGAGACTCAGTTTTCTCATCTGTAAAAGGATGGAGCTGGCCTCATTCCCTATTTTACCACTGAATTCCAATGTGTTGGGCTGAGTCTGTAAAAGATTCAAGCCGGGAATGTTGGCACACACTAGTAATCCCAGCACTCGGGAGGCTGAGTCAAGAAGATCATTGCAAGTTCAAGACCAGCCTGGGCTACAAAGTGAGCTCAAGGCCAGCCGGAACTTCATAGTGAGGCCCATCTCAAAAAGACAAAAAATAAGTAAAAATAAAAGAATAAAAGGTCCAAGATGACTAAAATAGGAAGAGGAGGGGGAAACTAGTATATTGGGTTGAAGAGCTCTAACCAGGAAGATTCCTGGGTACTTCTTAAGAGTAAAGAGTTAAGAAATAGAAAAAGAAAAATATATACATAATTCCTTTTAAAAACAATTTAACAGTTTTTATTTTATTTTAAAGAGGACAAAACAATAAAACCAATCAAAACAAACCAATGTAAGAGATACAGGACTTCAAAACATTACAAAATCAACAATAGTTACCATAATGCCTTTTGATGTCTTCAAAATAGCTGCAGGTAACTTCGGACATAGTAAAAAATCAAACAGGACAGAATAGAATAAAAACAATAAAAACAAAACAATGAGTGCAATAAAGGACTTCAAAACAAGCCAATAGTAAATCCAAAATTGCTACCATACTGTATCTTGCTATCTTTGAAATAGCTGCTCCTGCCACGGGGTTTAACATAATCAAACAAAACAAAAGAGAATAAAACCCAACCCAACAAAACAATGGAAATGATATAGGGCTTCAAAACAAGACCATAGGGAAACATCAGTGGTTGCAACCCTCAAGAGATCCCCCCAGGTGCCACACTGTGTACCACTATCCTCTGAACCATGATCAGACCACTGGCCCTAGACCTGCAATGTTAGTGAAACACCAAAGCACCACAGGCATCCAATTGCGTTTCACCTCCATAGCTATCATCACAGCCTGTGTTTCTCGGGATAAGCTGGTCACTTGGGGAGGGGGGGAGTTGATTCTTCTTGTTTGCCAGCCCATGTGCCAGAAGAGGCTGGGGTACGGCTGTTTCTAGTCTGGAGGCGGCCCATGCATGGCGCTGGTTCCCAGATTGGGCTTCCTTGCTGGTGTCAGTTAAAAATCTAAGGCCTGGAAAAGTAGCTAGAGAAGGTAAAAGATAATGGTAAAGTTTAGTTCCAAAAGTATAGAAAATAAAATTGTCAAATGAGATAAGAAAATATGAGAAAGAAAATGACAAAAGTCAAAATATCCATCATTCATATGAATAGGGAAAGACAGTTTCAGTGGAAAATCAGGTCATCATGTATTCATGCTACCACAATCTCTAAAAAGATTCCTTGCCTCACGGTAAGGAATTTTTAGGAATATAAACTTGTATCTTCCTTTATATGTCTGTTTGTCTAGGATTCAAGCCAGGCATGGAGCTTGGTTTTAAATGACGTACAATAGGGAATCACTGCTATCTAGTAAGGTGACAACCCTACGTCACCAATGTAGCCTATGAATGTAATCTAGGGAAGCAGGAGGGGGTGAGCAATGAGAGAGGCCAGGGCAAGCAAACAGTGTTCTTAGTTATTCTGGCATGACGTGGAATTTACAGATGGTTTTGGAAACAAAACACCACCATCCCCCTGCCCAAAAAAACCCAAAAAATAAAACAGCAAAATTCAAGAGGAAAAAATCCCCTGACTTCAGCGTCATCTGTAGAAAACACAACTCTAAGGTTTGAACCTACAAGCCAAGGCCAGGGATTTAGCTCAGCGGTTCAAGCACTTGCTTGGTAAGCACAAGGTCGTGAGTTCAAAAAATAAAAAGTAGACTATGAACCTACAGGCCAAGAAGTTCTGCCACTAAAAATCCTGAGGAAACTGGTGAAGGGTGGCTGGGGCAAACGAGAGACTGCTCTGGTCATAGGTTTCCAGGTGCTGTTTCTCCTGTCTGGTTTTAAAGAGGATTTGATTCTGAGTGTCTCAACTGTTAAATGGAAAAACAGCTATGTTTTCTTCAATCAAGTTACTGTAACAATTAGTGAATTAACGTTGCAAAACTGTTCTTGGGCTCGAACTCACAGCAGTGTTCCTGCATAAATTTTCCGAGTGCTGGGATTACAAGTGTACACCACCATTCTCAGCTTTATAAAGCACTTTTGAAATGTGTTGAAAAAGAAGTAATCTTTACCATAGTGGAATTACCCTATACAGTATTATAGGGTAGATACATGTCATCATATGTTTGTCAAGATCAATAGAATAAATACCAAGAATGTGAACTATAGTCTCTGGTTGATAATGCTCTTTCAATTTTTTAAAAATGTTTTTAACATACAGTATGGCTAATTCTGATGCTACTCCTTTTATACATCCATTGATCAATTTCTAGAAAAAAGATATGTTAAAGCAAGGGTGTTATCTTCAAAGATATTAAAGGCACACTTGTGAAAAAATTAACAGAACAATAAAACCAGTACAAAGATCAAATTAGGTTTTTAACTTTAGAAGAATTCTTGTTAGGATTCACTCAACAAATTTGATTCTATGACTTCCAGCAGTCCAGGGAGCAAAAGATTTGCAAGAAAATGTGTTTCTCTCAGTGGATAGTTGGTCAGGTAACAACCAGTGCGTGGGCTCTCAGCATGGACAAAACAATCACAAGCCCTGTCCCCAGGGCACTTACAGTTCAGTTGGGTGGAAAAGAGGGACATTTTATTTTATTTTACTTTTTATTTTAAAGAGAATAGAACTTAACAAAATAAAACAGAATAAAGCCAATTAAAATGAAACAGTGAAAGTAGTACAGAACTTCAAAACAGCATAATAGAAAATCAATAGTGCCTACCATAATATACCTTGTTATCTTCAAAATAGTTGTCCATAACGTCAGACACAGTAAAATCAAATAAAACAAAACAGAACATTGAATAAAACAAGACAATAAATTGGAACCAAACAAAACGGGGAGAACAATATTGGATTTCAAGAACAAGACAGATGGAAATCCCCCATATTTGCTATATTGCAGACTGTTGTCTTCCTCATAGATGCTCAGACTACTGGCTTTAGGTCTGCAAAGTAAACCAAACAATACATGCATTTAGTTGTTTTTGCACCTCAGTTGCTATCAACTCAGCCAGTCCTGCAAACCAGCCAGTTGCTTATGGCAGTGGGTTGGGGTCCTGATTCTCAGCCTCTGTGACGGTCAGTTCAAGGGAAGGTAGTCTGGCTTCTCTCTTCCTGGGCCCCACATGGTGCACGTGGCTCACAGGAAGGGCTGATTGGATTCCTGCTGTGCTCCTCCCAGACCCAGTATGACTTCTGCGACTCATGAGGAGGGTGAACTGACTTGTTAAGAAGGACATTTTATAGTTTGTATCTATTGACTTCTCCTATGTGCCAGCTCCAATGTGACCTTTAAGTATATTTTTTCATCTGTCCTTGTGAGAAGTCTACAGATATATAGTATATTATTACTTCTTTTGTTGTTTGTTTTGTTTTGCTTTGTTTTGTTTTGTTTTTGAGACAAGTTTTTGCTGTGAAGTCCAGTCTGGTCTTGAACTCACAGTGATCCTCCTGCCTCAGCCTACTGAATGCTGGGATTATAGGCATCTGCCATCATGTCTTGCTATTATTAATTCACTTTACATGTGAGATAGTAATAGTAAAATCAATTGTCCAATGACTCAAAGCAAGTAAGAGAGCCAAGGTTCAAATGTGAGCCATATGATTCCAGAATCTCTTCGTTGTTTCCTCGTGTCAAGTAAGTCTGTAATAATGATTAAGAGAAGTGCAGCAGAGGGAAGTCCCCTAGTCCAGCAGGTGAGAGAAAGTCTCCCTGAAGGTGGGTCTGGAAGATGAGCAGGTGTTAAACTGTCACAAAAGAGTGAGAAGCTTGAGGCAGAAGTTGGTCCAGGTAATTATGAAAATTACACTTTACTTCTATTCACAAAGGGCATCATAGCATTATCACATAGATATGCCCCAAACAGCTTTAAGTAAAGACCACGGTATCCATTATTACATGCTCATGCCTAAAATGGCTTTAAATGCACAGTTTTCAAAAATTATTTTAGCAATCCCAATGGAGTACAGAATTATCTTTTATGTAAATTCAAGATTAGAGAACCATTTCTATCTAGGCTATGCTACAGAAATAGTCTCCGAGATTCATTCCTGGACAGCTGTCTCAGAAACCCAGCAATTTTGGTCACGAAAGCTTTGTGTCTGCATGATAAGAGTGGGGGAGGGCTGGGGATTTAGCTCAGTGGCATAAGCACCTGCCTGGTAAGTGTAAGTTCATGAGTTCAATCCCTGGTGCCAAAATAAAAGAGTAGGGGAGCCAGAGAGGGAGGGATTTTGAAATGCCTGATTGTGTGGTGCAGATGGAGGGTCCAAGTGCTGCTATAACTGAGAGCTGGAAACCACCATCTTTCCTAGCTGGGTGCTCCCCAAGGGACACTCTGGCAGCTCTAAGAATCAGGATGGAGCCTCTCTTGGTTACAACGGGGCCAAGCAGCAGGTGAGGTGATTGCCTCAGGCCTTGCTCAGGCTGTAGGAAGCATGGATGTACCTGCGTCTTGGGTGCCTGGTGGCTCCGTGTGTGAAGAGAAGGGACCAGGATGCCACTCCAGCCACACATACATACATTTGGTCAGCAGCTGCTGAGTGCCATTCGACAGAAAGGCATTTCTATCTTTTTATTTTATGAAAAAATAAAGCAAAATTTCATGATCAAATAATAAGGGAATAACCGTAGTTGTTACACTCCGTAGTGTTATCTTCAAACTAATTATTCCAAGTACAAGACATAAACCAAAAAGATTCTTACAAAAAAGCAACAAACAGATAATAACACAAAACAGAAAGGCAGTTCGAAAATACATTTTACAGTTCTGGTCCAAGGCAGTTTTTATAATTCTGTGGTTCATTCTACTGTCCTCCTAGTTCTCAAAGGTCGTGTCCTCAATTCTAACCATAAGTGTCTTTTTTAAATGGATAAGATGGCCACGATAGCCCAGTGCTTTGCGGAAACTTTTTACAAGTTAATTTTCAATCCTAACTTCCATTTCCAGTGATGAATCTAGCAAGGACAATGTAGCCTCACGTACCAGCACTGTCAATTACAAGGAACCTACACATAAAGGAGCAATCAAAATATACAGTGTTTACATTTTAAAATATTTATTACTGTAGAAAACACATTGCCATTAATTACCTTCATCATACTCTCCCTCACTTTGACCTTACCTCAGTGTTCTTGCCACTTTCTCAAGCTGTTCTGCAAGTCCTATTTTGTGTCTTTACAAGATGTGATCAAAAATACAGGGCACGCTGCTGCCAAGTGCTATCTCACAGAAAGCTAGACTGTTAAAATATTTCAGAGTGTCCTCATCCGCTTTGTTAACCACATCCGGCACCATGCAACTTCTGGCTCTCCCCCAAGCTCGGAATGATCATGACCATAATGGGTAAATGTTTTGAACAGATTCAGGATCCTGAGGGAGCCATGAGAGTCAGACTAAGCCTACTCACCAAAGACTGCAGAACTGCTTAAGAAAGTAGCGAGAACGATGAGATATGGGCATTTTCAGGAAGGGGGAGGAAGGTTGAGGAAGGTATTGAGGAAGGTTAGAGGCAATGTGTCTTTTACTGTACTAAAGTTTTTTAATGTAAACATTCGCTATGTTTTTCAGGCACTCTTGTGCTTTTGGGTATTGGAGGCGGAGGAATAGAAACCTCCCACCAACTGTGGCCTGCTTCGTGCTGTACTGTCACATACAGAAAACCAAGTTCTCACAGGTCCCCATGGAGCAGGGCCCCATTTCACAGAGAGGGACACCAAGGCCCAGTGGCCCCCACCTTCTCATGATTCTGCTTACTAAGTAATCTTGATACATGAGCACTAGTCAAAGAACAATAAGGAATTTCTTGTGCTCAGCATAAAATTGTTAACCTCTTGTGAGGGTCACAGAGGCCGCACAGATGAGTCTCCAGAGCCCGGGCTTCCCAGGGCGGTATGGGCTGCTGACCATACTGGACGTGCTCCAGTACACAAAGACCTTCTGGGAGAGCCTGTAAGTTCAACTTTCAAATCAGTAACACCTGTGTGTCTGCGATGTTAGCCACCCACCATTTTACAACCAGATTTAAAACCTGGAGAGGTAAGGAAGGCCCAGACAGGACAGGGGAGACAAGGAAGTTAGTGAAGGGAACTGCAGGAGAGCATGTGGTAAAGGACAAGAGCGGATGGCGCCAAACAGGACCGAGGTCAGCCGTGTCCCTTCTGCGATACATCCGTTGAGAACAAGGTCGACAGAGTCAAGATGCAAAAGTACCTGTGAACTCAGCGCCCGCAACTCCCAAAGGAAACTGCAGGATGGATCTTAACCGTGCTTACTTGATAATGAGAAAATAGTTATTTATTTCACTTCTCAAACGTAAAGAATAAGGGACTAACCCAGCAGATCCCATGGAGCTGAACTGGCCCTCTTATTTCCTCTTGCCTCTACATCTAATCTTTTATTTCTTTTTTTCACCAACTTTAATATTTCTGTTATTAAAATGTAAGCCAAATAAAACCTAGCTCATGAAAATTAAAAGTTTAAGCAAGCAATAAATGTTAACCTAGGTCACTATTTTAAAGTGTATTCATAGGCAGAATCTGTCTTCCTTTACTATTTCCTTTCCAGTGAAGGAGGCAGCTTTTTTTCTTTTAGGAGGAAATTCACATACTCTCTGAAAATCTGTGCCTATTTCTTATCTTCTTGGGTATGGGTGGTAGGGCAAACAATAGAAATTTGCATTAGGAACACGTGATTCCCCTCCTCTGTGGGTCATAAATACATTACAAGTAAATGCTGAAATAATGACTTTCTTTGGACATCTTTCTTAATAAGGGCTGAAAGAGTTTTGAAAAAATAATAACCACCTGGCAAACCCGCTCCTCTTTGAAAGCTGAATTAAAATCAAATGAGAGAAATAATTAGGACAGCTGGAAATAATAAAAACAATAGATACCAGACACTTCTTTGACAAAACACAACAAACCAGAGACATTACTATGTAAAATCTTAATTGTGTCATAGCTTACCAAATCCTTCTTCCTTTTTTCTCTCAGTTTCTAATCACAATGAAAAGACACAGCATTTCAATATGGAAGGCCAAAGCAGCAACACTGTTCCAGCCTGAATGGGCATGAAGATAAACAGAGGTTGTTGTGGTAGAATATTGTGTCTATTTAGATGCACTACTGCAATTTGAGTGAATTATTGTTTCTTTTCTTTGTTCTGCATACGGAGCGCTAATTTTTATTGCTTGCAAGTTGTTTGTGAACTAATACCTACATTCCGATGTATGTATCAAGTCTTAAATTTAATTTTTCAAATGCAGAGCTTATTTGGATTCTGCTATCCAGATTTAGAATTGTTCCTGAGATGAATTATGCTACCCTCGACATCTACCGCAGATAGGTCTGCAGTCACTGTTACGTTTTAGTACATTTTGTAGTACATAATGTTTACATTCCTGTGTGCAGCTGGGGCACGCGTAACACATCTCAAGTCCCTTTCTCATTCCCTTCCCTGCCCTCCGTCCCCTCCCTCCCTTCTGAGAAAGTTCTAGCCTCCTATTTCCTATTACCTATCTTTTCTTTTACTCTTTCTTTATAATTTGGGTTTCTTACATAAGAGAAACTGGGTATTTAAGCTTGCATGTCAGATTTATTTCACTTAACACTGTGGTTTCAAGGTGCATCCATTTTCTAACAAAAGAAGAGTTTTCTTCTTCCTATTTTGGGTTGAGGATGGAGGGGTATAAGGCAAAATGGAAACAGTAATTCTCTTTAGGAAATGGGATTACAAGAGATTTTACCTTTCTGATACCGTTTTCTTCATTTACTAAAATTTTCATAGTTTGAAGCCAAACACAAATTTCATATAAATTCTGAATTTTATAAATTCATATATGAGGAACCCAGAAACAGTAACAACATTGACGCGGACAGGCAATAGGAATGGAACACATAGGAATGAAGTCCACACTTTCCAACTCCGCCAAAGTACAAATCACCTGCCCTGTAACTTAACCACAATATAGGGAACAGAAGGGTCCCGGAGTAAATTGGCACCGCCCTCACTGGACGGAGTAGTGTATAGCTCTGTGGCTCTGGAAATCAGGTTATCAAGATATTCAGTGAGTGACATCCTACATGGTAGTGTGAAAGCCATTTAATCTCCTCAGTCTCCTTGCCATCAGAGTATCTTTTTTCCACAGGCAAAAGCTTCTGCTTAAAGTTAATGGAAACTGAGCGAAATGGGACATCTTTGCCTTTATTTTTTCTCTCTGTCAAACGAAGATAAAGGTTTTATTCAAACTTTTTTTTTATCTGAAGAAGAGCAGCACCTGAACGAAATGTGGCGATGATCAGAAATCTTAAGAACTGGAAAATTTCCAGACACTCACACAAATAATACAATGCCTGGAAGAATGAGAGGGAAATACTCTGAACAAAAACATAGCTACATAAGCAATTTTCCTTGAAATGAAAATATGTGCATTATTTAAGTAGTGTTGACCAAAAACGCAAAAGAAAATTTAAAGATTTCATTTAACCAAAATGATTCAAGATTTTTCATTTCAGCATACTGGCAAGTGCAATAGATAATTGAACCTTTCTCCCCTGCCTCTCCACAGTTTAAATTGGATATGACCTCTACTGAAAAGTCTTGCGTCAGCATATTTAATAATTGGGTTTAATCTTCTAAAATCTGCCCAACTTGAAAAACATAAATACATGTAGAGATTATTGGGGGTTTTTGCCCAATTCTACAACTAATAAAAAGTAATCAGTAATCTGGGGTGAGTTCTGTAATTCTTACGAACCACAGAGCGGCACTCCGCAAATATTTATAAAATGAATACATAACAGAGTGGTCGGGTGAGGCTCAGATTTACTTCCTGTCATTAACATCTTGCTCTGATCTCGTCTAATCTATGTGTTCATTTTAAACAACAGCAACATTTCCCAGGCACAGATCAGCCAATGAGCACCAACCTAGTATCAGCCTCTGTTAAAATCTATTAAGAACTTTTATGTAACAGGGAAAAATAAAAAAGGACTACAGTTGATTTTCCCAAAGCCAGTGATGGCAAACCTTTTAGAGCTTTCAAAGAACAAACAGCCAGCTGTGACACATATGCCATAGGTTTGCCTAAAGAACTGTAGTATTTGTATTTCTTTAGAAATATCTTTTCTTTTATGAAACAGTAGCCTGATTCCAAAGCCCAGATCCTAAGCACATTGCAGAGAGCCACTCCAGGTAGCTAGACTGCCTTGCTTTAGGATATCAACTGGCTGCAGGCCATGTAGAGACCCTCAAGTCATGCAATAAAAGAAAGAGAACAATGTACAAAATAACCTGTCAGAAAATCTGAAAAGAGATAAGGCGGGAAGGTGGCAGAGCAGTGGGCAGCAGCCCGTCAGCCTCTCTGAGATTGGGAGCTCAGACCCTGAAGTACGGCACCGAGACCCAGGAAAGTTCTGAGAGGTGAACTGAGTCCATGGAGAGAGTGAGGTGATGGACCTCAAGGCAGAAGAGGAAAGGGGAAATTGCACATTGTCTCTGATTCCTGGCTCACAGCATGCGACAGAAAGCTCGAGCTTACAGAGGTGTAGTGGTGGTGGGGACCCTGGAGGCCTCCAGGGACAAATGCATCCATGGAGAGGAGCAGTGGGTGCAGCGGGCTGCAACAGCTGGTGAATGAATCCATTCCAAATGTCCTCAAGAGAGGCTGATTGCCTGGGTGCCATTTTGGGGTGGGGTCACCTGAACCTGAGACTCAGGGCAGCCCTGGGTTGGTTCCATCTCAGAGATCTGGGAGAAAGAAGAGAAAGTATTTTTTAAAAAAGACAAAAAAGCAATAGATCTCTTTTCTGAAAATGCATGAGCTTTAATCTGTATTTTCAATTCTATGCAATGTTTTCTCACGACAAGGAACAGATATCTACTAGGTCAGGATGGAGTTAAATAAAGAACTCATAAAATCCATTTGGAGCTGCAAATCAAAGATGAAGCTACTGTCATAGCTCTGAGGAGTTCTCTCTTTAAATCCTTTCTGATTTTCTTTTTGGATCAACTTTCTCAGCACAATTCCATGAACCGCAAGTTTGCAGCATGGCTGCTGAAGCTCAGCCTGCTACAGATTATCTGTGTTAGCTCAGACTTGGAGATAACCATCCTACTGGACACTGATGCAAAAATGAACTCACTGGCCTGGAGTTAGATATCCATCCTAGAGTTGGTTGCATAGCAGGTTTTCTAGAATGGACTCTGAGGGAGACAGACAACAAAATCATGATTTCATCCTATAATAAATGGTGCTTGAAAAGCGACTATCTGGCTACCTTTTTACATTTAGGATAATGGTGGGGTCTGGGGTTGAGAAGGTTAATGCAGAGGAGCTAATAGATGCTTATCCTAAGAGACACAAATCTGGAAATGTGGGTTTTCTTCTACCTGAAGTAACATTGCATAGAATTGAAAACAGAGATTAAAGCTCACACATTTTCAGAGAATAGATTTATTATTTTTTGCCTTTTTTTTAAAACAAAATACTTTCTCTTCCTTATTTTTCTCACACCCCCAATATACAAACCATCTATCACCTTCCTTTTTATATTTCTTTTAAGTACTGTGCAAAAAATATTTTTCGGGAGAAAGGCAGAGCCCAAGCTCCCTCCTTACCTGCATGTGGCCATCCACATGCTCTCTGCAGTCCAGGTTAGAGGATGTATCCAACCTCAGTCTCTTCCCCCGCTCAGATCACATAACCTGATAAATAAGGCCCAGTGCATACCTATAATGCCTGGGCCCCAAAGAGAGCACATCAGTGGTCCCACTGGGTAAAAGCTCTCATCATTCCATTGAGATGCCATCCAAAGAGGTGGGTGCCACTTAAGGAAAAAGAAAGGGCAATAGCATTTTATTTAATCTTTCAACCACATTAAAAGGTAAAATATATCCTTATTCCCTATACCAAGGAGTGGAGTTTCACGAGGCTTGCCTATGAAATACAAGCATCAAATATCCAGTAAGAGATGAAGCTTGGGTTTGAGTAGAACATATTGAAACACCAAAGTCTGTACAGCAATCATTTAATAATGAACCCTTTTGCCTCCATTTTTGGGGAGTCAAACCACGCTGAAACTGAGCTCTCATGACTCCTTGTCCAAAACAAGCACCATCTCCCATAATTATAGAATTCTCTAAGAGTAGCTCAAAAAAGTACAAAGATGTGGATTGGGCCAAAGATGGGAAGCAATGGCCGTGGAGAGCCCTCTCACTGCTTCAACCCTCTATTTCTTGGCTAACCTTCATTTAAAAAGGGCACAATTCAAAAGCTACCCCAAAGACTGTGGTCCTGAGAAGTCCTGCCTCTGAGCAGTCCTGTGCACTGTCTTGTTCTGTCTTGTTCTGAAAAATCAGTAGCATATGACTAAAGTGGCAATACTTTCTGAGTAGGTTATTAAAAGAGTGCACTTTCTGTCTTGGATTTTCTCTCTCTCTCTCTCTCTATTGTAGATCATCACTCTAAGGAAAGCTAGTTGCCATGTCACAAAGACCTTAGGCCACCTCCAGAGAGACTGACATGGTGAGAAACTAAGGTGTCCAGCTAACAACCAGAAAAGTGCTAAAGACTGTCAACAAACATGGGGGTGAGATTAGCAGAGCATTCCCCATTGAGTGTCCCAATGAGAACACAAAATAGGCAAACATCTTGAATGTGACTTCATAAGAAATCTTAAACCACAACCACCTAGTAGGCTGCTCCAAGCTTCCTAATCCGCAGTAAAGAAATATTTGGGTGTAATATGTTTTGCATCAGTGGAAAACAAACTCAAATCCCAAGATTTTCTTCCAAGTGCAAAACATTTCTCCTATTTTGCCCAATTCAGATTGTTCCTGTTAAGAAAAATACAACTTCCCTCCTTTGTCCCCCAGAAATACATTATTAGAGCTAACTAGCTGATTCTCCCCACATAGACCTCACCCAGGCCAGAAGCTGGAGAAGCTCTATAGCTGTTTCACAAATTTTTTCACTTGAAATATGCATGTCATTCTAAATAGCAAAAGCTTCAGAAAGCCTAAACCATCTGAGTCCTTTGTTCAATTATTTTTATATTTTCATTTCTTTTCTGTTTTTTTTTTAATTTAAAGAGAAGAAAGAAAAACAAAAACAGAATAAAGGGCAGCAACAATACAGAATTCCAAGGAAGAAAGGAAAAGAACAACAACAAAAAAACCTAAGAGATTATTACTTGACAAATTACATACTGACTTTTTGGAAATAGTTGTTCAAATTATAAAGTTAAAACATGTAAAGTAGACATTCAAACAGTGAGTCTGTTAACAGTTCTGTTCCATGATCTGACAAAAAAAAAAAAAACCAGCAATATGGTCATCCATCTTACCCACTCAAATATACATTCAATTATATCAAAAGGGTAAAATTAAGCACAACAAAACAGAACAAAGTGTATCACAAGAAAGCAATGTAAGGGACATAAATTCCAAAACTCCAATTGGAGATATTCACTCTCTATCATATTTGACTCTTGTTTTCTTCCAAATGGTTGTCCATATTGTCACATACAGGGAATTCACATGAAACAACATAGCATGGAATTGATCTTAGCAGGACGAGGAGGGCATTTCAGGTCTTCAAGACCAGGCAATAGGGAAGCCAAGAATGGCTGTCATAGTGTCTCTCATTCTCCTAGAAACAGCTGTCCATAACTTCATGTGTGTTGAACTTAAACAAAACAAAACAAGCTAAAATCACTTTGAACAACGAATGATAATTTTGCTGGATTACACATCATGACATTATGGAATCAGCACTGGGTACTGTAGTGTCTCTTTTTCATCAAAGTAGTTGTTCATTTCAACATGTGTTATATAGTTGGTTCTCTTAAACTGTTTATAAGCTCTACAAATGCATGAGTCTCTACATGTATATCAATCCTTTCTGTATTAGAGTTAAAACAAAACAAAGCAAGATAAAACAAAACAATTCTTAGAAAAGCCTGAAGCACAAGGTGATCTACAATGGTTACCATGGTGTCTCAGCAGTATATAACAATATTAATAAAAACAAAGCATTGGAGACATTATAAGACTTCAAAAGCAAGTAATAATCAAATCAGAGTGGGTATCTTAATCTTGTCATCTTCAGTGTAGTTGACTATACTCTTAAACTTGATGCTATCAATCATAACAGATTTAAATAAAATCAGTCAATACACAGTAGCAATCTAACAACCCAGATTCAAATAAGATCAGTCATAATAAGACAGTATAAGTTATAAAGGGCTTCAGATTAAGTTGATAGGAAATTAGCAATGATTACCATAATATGTCCTCTTATTTTTGGGACAGCTGACCATGTCAAGTCTAGTGTAAGTAGACAAACTGGAACAGCACGTAATCCATCCAAGCAGAGTGGAGAGACTAATGTAAATTTTAAATCTTGTTACCCAATTAACAATATCCTCTGCCTCCCTTTTTTAGACAATTCCTTCCCTTTCACTCCCATAGGGTGCACTGCTTGTTTTGGGTCCCACTGCCTCCCTATATAGAGCATCTCAATGCACCCTATCTGCTGATCTACTCTGCCTGTGTTTCTCTCTGTTACTATTTCAAGGCCATCTATACTAGAGATTACAGCCAATCTTCTCTGCCTTATTTCTGCTATTCTGTTTTTCTGCCATTGGTTGTTTATTTTTCTGTTCCAATCCACTGTCTGCCCCGTTGACTGAGGCCTCTCTGCCACTGTTCTTGAAATGCTCATATTCTTGTTCTCTCTCTCTAAAATGTCTTTCAGTATTTTTTGTAGAGTTGGATTGGTCATCACAAATTCTTTCAGTTCCTCTTTGTCATGGAAGCATCTTATTTCTCCATTAATTTCTAGAGAGAGTTTTGCAGGATACATCAATCTGGGCTGAAGGTTGTTCTCCTTCAGGGCTTGAATTACTTCACTCCAAGCTCTTCTTGACCTAATGGTTTGTGTGGAAATGTCTACCATGATTTTGATGGGTTTTCCTTTATAGGTGATCTGTTTCTTTTCTCTGAGGGTTTTTAATATTCTGTTCCTATACTGCATTTCTGGGATCTTGATTATTATGTGTCTGGGTGTAGCTCTGTTTTGGTTGTAGGTGGCTGGAGTTCTGTATGCTTCATACATCTGCATATCATTTCCTTCTTCTATGCTTTGGAAATTTTCCTTAATGATTTCTGTGAATAGCCTTTGCAATTCCTCTGTTTTGACTCCTGCTTCTTCATTCACATGCTTTATTGTTAAGTTATAAATCCTCTTGTTGTCCTCTAGCCTTCCAATTGTTACTGCCTGCTCCCTTGTTATTTTTAAGAGATCTTCCCTTTTATGATCACACATTGCAAGCCTGTGTTCAATTTTTGATAGTCTATCTTTCGTTTCTTTCAAGCAGTTTTTCCAGTTTTCTATGGAGTCTTTAGTTTCCTGTTAACCTCTTTGAATTTGCTTCATGAATTCTAGGGGTTGTTTTTATTCTTCATTAAATGTTTCTCTCCTTTTGTGTTCCTCCAGTCTTCTGTCTGTGTCTTCTTGAGAGGTTCCCAGTCTTTCTTTTATTAATCTACTTATCTCTTGTTTAATTTGAATTAATATTTCAGTTTTGATCCTGCTTACCAAGTCCTGAAGATATCTCTTTATGTCCGCTAACACTGTGTTTGATGTTACACTTTTGCTGCCTTCAATCTCTTTTGTATTTACCTCTCCTGGATCAATGTTCTCAGGGTTGGGGGCTGGGGTTTTTTTCTTATTTCTCTCTCTCATCATGTTTTTTATTCCTTCCATACAAGTGTACAGTGTAATTCCCAGCCCCTCTGCTTGTTTGTTAAGGCTCCTCTGGAGCACGCAGGCTAGGGGCTTCTGCCCTCTGCCTTCTGCTATCAGAGATTAAGCAGGAGCAGTGTGTGCTGGCTCCTCCCCTCTGGGCCAGTCAACCTTTGCAGGCCTTCACTGCATCAGTGTGTGCCGAGCTCAGGGAATTAATTTGTAGCAACCCACTGGGTTCCGGCCAGGGGCACGGCCCAATCCAAGCAGATTCCACCAATCCACTCAGCGAGGAGAGCAACCAACTGAAGCCACTTCCTTATGGAGTTAGGGCTGTCCTGCCCAAATCCAACATGTCTTCTAGTCAGTTTCCCATTTCCCGTGGGAGGGTGTTATTCCCATCACTCACCGCGTGTTGACGCCCGTCCCTGAGAACTGCTGGGCTCCCATTCCTCCGACTTCAGTGCGGCTGCGGCGCAAATTCATGGTGCCTCTGGGTGGGTCGTGTGCAGGGCCAGGTCCACGTGAGCCCCACGCAGGGATGTTCAGCTCCACGCTGGCCACTCAAGCCAGTCACATCAGAGCAGTTCGGTTCGTCAGGTCGCTCTTGGGCAGGAATTCAGGTGGCTCAAGGAGGGCGCCGTGCTCACTGGTCTTAGCTTCACTAATGGTAGCCCCGGGACCTCATATTTGAGCGGTTTTTTTCACTTTAGTTTCTTCCTGGGTTGAGAGAGTCCATCTCTCTCTGTTTGGGTCTCTCCAGGGTGTTAAATTCTGGCATTCAAGCTGTCTCTCTCAGAGAGGATCGCTCTCCTGCTACCTACCGGTCCACCATTTTTGGAAACTCTCTTCATTAGTTTTCTGAATCGTTCACTCCTAATACGTCATTCAAAAGACACCAAAAAAAAAAAAAATGTAAAAGAAGGGTTTTACTCATATACTGGGCAGAATATTTAAGTCATACATTATTGTTTGTTTTCAGGAAAACCAGTAAAATTATGCAACATAAATTCCTTCAAAGCATCTGGGACTTCAATTCAATTTAAAATCCTGTGGGTTTTATTACCAGAATGAACAATTATAAAATATATCCATGCAAATTAAGAGATAAAAAAATTAAAGGGCATATGAAATTTAATGCACACTACTTGTAATTCCATGCCAAATTTTTGCAAAAGACAGTAGCTTTGCAAGAGCATGTAAAAATATGGTTTATAATATTTACAACTTGAAAATGTGATATTAATATTCTGTTGTCATGGATATATATTATAAACAGAGTAAAGAATCAGTTCCTGGTGTTACTATGAGGGGACATGGGGAAGACGGTTCCCTGAAGTTGTCATCAGTTTTACCACCAAAATAAAGAGCCCTGTTTTGATTAAGGTGACTTACTCCAATAGGACACTGCAGTGAAAATGTTGTGAAAATGGAGATTCTTTATTTTTGAGTGTTTGTATTCTCAGAGCTCATTTGGGACCAATCGATTTTTGTCAATATTTATTAAGTGTGAAAATGTGAAATTTTAATATATTAGAGGCTGGCGAGGGGGTAGAGATAGAGGGAATTAAAATTGAAGCTTACAATTCTACTTTCTAAGACGCATGACCCAGAAAAGAGTCAGGTTATGTGCATAGAATGGCCGAGCCAGGACTGTAGAAATCACTTTAGTAAAAAGGAGCAGGCTCCCACCTCCAGATTATTCACTACACCAACCTCCACATTTCTGCCTGAGATTTACCTGAAATAAAAATCCACATGTGGTGCTTTCTTCCATAAAGCTCTCCACTGCTTACAAAATACAGCCTAGATTCCTAAGTACCACGACCTTTCACATTTGGTCTGGGCCTACCTTTTCATACTCATACAATAATCTGAAGGAGAAATGTAAGAAAAAAAACTGATTCCATGTGAAAAGACTAAGAATTCCAATTCAGTTCCTCAAAAACTATATGGATACCCACTCCTTCTGCAGGACTCGTCTCTTCCTAATTTTTACCTCCAATCTGAATAGACTTCTAAAAAAAATAATAATAATAGAGGCATGATAACCAGGAAGCAACTAGGGCATTTCCTGGCAGGGACTGAAAGAGCAAAAGGAAATGGGAGTTATTACCAAAAATAAAAATAAAATAAAATAAAAATTAGCTGATATTGGCATCCCTTTTCCTAACCTGTTGTGCTCCAGGCCTAGCCAGGCCAAAAATAGTACCATATTCCTTGGTGTTCTACCCAAGAAGAGAAAATCTCTGAGTTCATTCCTCAGTATCTAGAAGATGGGAAGACTTGAAGTTAGAGAAAAATGCTTGAAATTCACTAGGCCAAGGCAGCAAGGTCAAGCATAGAGGAGACAACTGTTGAGACCTCAGCATAGAAAGGTTTTTTTCTTTGCAACATTTTTTTTAGTGGTTGGGGAATTTACCAACAGTGTGGAGAGAGGAATGCATTGTGCCACATTCCACAGAATGCCATGGAGAGGGACACCCTGAGAGCAGCACTGAAAGTGGTCATGTCCAGAGCTGCCCCTTGCAAGCAAACTGTTATCCAGGACTCCAGCAGCCAGGAGATCAGCCCCGACTGCACACAGGAGGAGCCAGTGACATCAGACAGCACCACAGCCTAGAATTGGCCATCTCCTTCAGTGTGTCCCCTGATGGAGTCTTCCACTAGTCAAATGGTTGAGGGCCCAGGACCATTTATAGGTTCAAAAAACACACAATATACTGTGTTCTAAAACATTCCAACACTAGACGGAATTCAGGTGCCGTTTCTAGATTTGGTGAATCTAGGGATGGTGAACCTCTCAGAGCTGTCAGTGGTAACAAACAGCACAGGCCCCCTAGGTTCCCCACCGCTGCCGCAGACCCTTTTCCATGCTGAGTGCCACATACATGGATCTGTAGACAGCACCCCATTCCCCCTTATGGAAAAATTTCCTGCAGCCTTTCCTCACACCTGTCTTTTTAAAGTGTTATACAGGATTCCAGAATATAACCATAGGCGAAATCCAACCTGCTACCTATTTTTATTTGACCTTTAAGCTATTCTAAACAATTGGAACATTAAAAATATTTTGTGCCACATAAAAATGACATGAAATTTGAATTTCCAGAGTCTATAAATCAAATGTTATTGGCGCACCCATGACCACCTACTTATCTATGCATTATCTAAGATTGCCTCAGCCACAATGGCATACTTGGTGGGGGGGTACAGATCACATGACCCACAGTCGAAAGCCTTTATCATCTGGCCCTTTACAGAACGCACTGCCTGAGCTCTTCTTTATACGTATGGAGAAAGCAACAATCTGCTATATTCAGGAAGGAGGGTTACATTCTTTATTAGTAAACCAAGTGCCCAGGGAGGGGCAGGAAGCAGACTGAAGTCCCAGTCTCAAGCTCCCCATCTCTCTTGTGCGAGGAAAGGAGAATGCGACCATCCCCAAATGTACCTCCCTGGAAAGCTTCCATATCCCTGAAGGATCTGGAGGTGAGGTGACAATAGGACAGACAGGAAAAGGATGCAAAATACACAGAAGGGGAAGAGACTATTCCCAGGCTGGGTCCAGTATACACATATCTAAATAAAGAAGGCAGCAGAAAGTGGAGGGGAGCGACCAGGCTGCACAGGGACTATTAACCATGGAAGGCCCACCTCGCTCCCAGTTGATAGTCATGAGCAGCCTGCCCAGCAGGTTCAGAGCTCACTCACACTGCAGTGAGAGCTGAGAAGCCTCCTAATCAAATGAGCCCCTAGGATTGCTCAAACCCTACGTTCCGAGCTTACTGATGTTCCTCAATAATTACATTCTATGGAGAGAAGCTAGTTTAAATATTTAGGGTGAAGGAAAAATGAAAATGATTTGGCAATTAAAATATATGCCTCAAGGACTGTTTCAAAACATTTTTTAAGTTTTTACTTTTAACTGAAAATGTTAGAAATTGATAGGCATGCATACTAATGTCATTTTCTCATATTCCTATCGTGACCATGTTTTGTTTTAAAGTCAGTTAGGCAAGCTGCTGATTCAGAACAATACTTAATTGCTTTTTGTATTCCTTTCATTCTGCAAACATTTATTAAGCACTTATTATTTGCAAGGCGCTATGCCAAGTACATAAGCGGGTGAAAACAAAATGAATAATTCCAGCCCCAGAGAGATTTACAGTTCAGTAGGAAAGATATTAAATATGATTAAAAATAACAAATATTTAATACTGGGCAGAAACTATATGGATATGTGTGCAATATATGAGTATAAAACTGATGAGATATTTGGGTTGTGAAAAGTGAAAACATTGCATCTGGATAACTCAAACAAAATGAACTTTTCCCCCAGCTACCACTGTGCTGTGTAGAGGAAGGATACAGATCCAGTTGCTGAAACCAGGGTTTTTCAAAGCCTGGTTGGAGATGCACCTCCATCCAAATAACCTGAGATGTTTGCTAGAAGGCACAGCAGTCCATCCTGCATTCTGCTGAATCACACTCTGCAGGCGAGGACTCATGATTCTGCCCCTTAATAAGCTCCTCAAAGGGTTCCGGTCAGACAGGGCTGGATGAGTGGTTCATAAAATTGGCTTCTCACTGGAATCACTTGAATCCCACATCAACAAAATCAAAATATCCAGGATGGGATTTGAGCCTCTGCAGCCTGTAACATTGTCCAGGTAATCTCAGAATCTTTCCCAGCCTCAGAACCAACGTTCTAACATCCCTGCTCTATAATTTTAGGCAAATAGTAGATTCAATCTATTCTCAGATAAAAGCACCTTTTCCTTTTTATCTAAGTATACATCTTCCTGTAATTTTGAATAGCCCATGCTTTCCTTTTGACCAATACATCCTCCAAGGCTTTGATCTTTATAATAATCCAGACCTGATCATTCATAGCATAGTCACTATAAGTGTGTGTATGGATACGTGTGTGTGTGTGTGTGTGTGTGTGTGTGTACATCCATGTGTATACAACTGCCAGGTATCATGAAGAAGAGATGAAAATCAAAGTCCAACAATGTCCAAAGAAGCAACAGTGAAATATAGCAATATTTAATATGTCCAAATGGCTGTGGGGACACAGAAATGCCTACCCAGCCAGGGATTGGGAGCACAGCAGTAGTCTGGGAGCACAGAAGTAGTCTGGGAAGGAAACTCATTGCAAAGGTGGAGAAAGTACACCAGGCTAAGTACTAAAGGCAAGTAAGAGTCAGCCCCAGAGAAGGAATAGCTAGGTAAGTGGTTGCCATTTGCAAAGGCAGACTTCTATCAAAGCTGTTCAGAATACCTAGAGTATGCAGTGGTTATGAAATGTGCCCAGTCTGGAGGCTCACAGAGGCCATATAACCAATCCCTTAAGGTCAAGAAAATCTATCATTCTGCCAAAGATTCTCAATCCCAGCACAGACTAGAATTGCTTGGGATATTTTAATAATAATAATAAAAAGTCCAAACTTCACATCCAGAGATCTTGATCTAAAGAGACTCAAGCTGCTCTAGTTTTTAACAAGCTCCACTAGGAACAGGAGGCAGGACTGAGAACTACATCTGGACTCTGAGTGAATCCCGCTGGCTATGGCCGCTGGCTGTGTGGTTTCTCCTGGCAGGGCTGGAGCAGGCCAGTACTAGAGTCTGTAGGCTGGCCTACCTCATCACTCCCTTCCCTGGCATGGGGTCACTCAGTAGCACCCAGAGGGAAAGAGGTCCAGGCAGGCGATTTCCCAGACCAGCCACTCACCTGCATAAAGAGGGTCACGTGATCTCTGGCCACAGCCCGATGCTCCAGCTGCCCTCCAGCATTCCTGCATTCCCATTGGCGTTTGTATCAGCACAAGCACATCCTCACTTCTGGGGGGAATGCTGGTACTGAGAGGAAGTCATGCAGTGGGAATCCTGGGTGCATCCCTAGGAGATACATGTGAGTTTGTGTCAAAAGCCCACCTTCATAAATTCCATCAGCATGCATTAGAATTTGTCCCACTAAATGTAGCACAATGAACTGAACATGGCCAAATGCTTAATGAAAAGAATGAGATATGTAAAGAACAGAAATAGCAGGGATGCTGGGCAGTCAGCTCAGCATACGGACCTGCTAAGGGACTCGTGGGCCCAACAGCCAGACAGCATGTGATTCAAATCTGTGCTGGAGCAGAAGAACAAATTGCTACACGTCATAAATCTTCTAGGTCATCTGCAAATAGTTGAAACCGGGAACATTAAATCCATGAATGCCAAGGGTGTGTTCATATATCAAAATGAACATTTGTACAGACAACATGCATCCAGGAGAGAGAAATGTGCAGCTGCATTGATGTGTAACGAGAATAGATAAGAATCTATTCACTGGCTCTCTGAAACAATATCTCTAAAACCCCCTCCTGCATATTTCAAAGTCAGTCACAAGTGTAATAAACAGATTTTTCTGAATCAAAACCAGAACATGTGATTGGAGAAAGTCCTTTTTTTTTTCTGACTTGAGAATGAATTTATAAAGAAATTTGCCCTGGGCTCCTCAGAGGATGAAAAGCAATGCTGACAAGAGCTGAGGCCTAAAAGAGGCAGCAGGAGGCTGGGCTCACAGGGCACCGGGTACTGGGTACCTATTTTGGAAGAGGATGTATGAGGAGCTAGGAAAGCCTGTCACTGCCATCCACAGTCTGGGGACTGCTAGAGGGGGTGTCTAGAGTGGCAGGGAAGGTCAAAAGGAAAAGGGTGAATGTTCTCTGAGGGAAAGAAGGCTGTGGCCTAAACATCTAAGAGATTAGAATACACCCTCAATGAGGTGAAGAAAAAAATACCTCAGGGGAAATTTTAATGTAAACATGACTGAATTATAACCCTGAACTCGCTGAGAAAATTCAGAATTGAATTTGGTTCACCTGGAAATGACTAATTTCAAAACTTACTGCTGAGAAAAAAATTACATTTACTGTAAGAAAATAAAGATTACAGTTTTACAAATCTGACTGTGATCAAAGAAGTCAAAGCCATCCCTGGGCTTCCGTTTATTCTTTCCTCCTCAAGTAGGCAGAGTCCTTCACTGAGGCCAGGGTAGGAACAGTGGCCACTCTCTAAAACTCCCACAGAGCCACTAGAGTGGGAACCAGTCAGTCAGTTCAGTTCTCCACATCAGCAGAAGCTGGGTTCCAGTCTGAATTGCACCCCTTAGCTGAATGAAAATTTGGACAAGTTACTGACTGTGTTCATTAATGTTTTGGTACAGGAAATGGATTAGTAGCAATCTCACAAAGTTCTGCAAGAATACAGTGACCACAAGCTTGTAACTCTTCATGCACTGCATGCATGAGGAACTGCACTGCAAAGTGTGAGATGCCTATATTTTGCTCCTGTTTTGATCTATATTTTTATACAGAAATATGATCATACAATTATGATCATAATAACTTTAAAATAAAATGCTAAATGCTGTCAAAATATCTAATAAATGGCCCATTAAGTAAGTTATTATACATTCATATAGTGACTACTGGGATATCTTTAAAAGTGATAGTACAGAAACACGTATATACATATATAGTCATAGAAAGGTGTTCATAATGTATTCAGTGAGAAAAGATTACAAGCTAGTATGCATTTCATGACCTGCTTTTTTATTTATATATGCATAGAAAAATTTATAGAAAACATGCTCAGACTTTTTAAACTTCTACCATCTTTCTCCTTTTGTCATTGCATACGTATTACAGGTATAGTACACAAAACAGTTTTTGGTAGGAGAAGACCAGTCTCCAAGAAGCAAGCCCTCCCTGTGGATCAGTGCCAAGTGCAGGTCACTGGGGGAACAGCTGAACCCCAGGCCCTTCCACCGCATAGGCTAGGAAACAAGAAGAGCCACCCCCCCCCACCCCTCACCCCTGTAGCAGACCGGCTGATCTGGAGAAACATAGGCTGCGAAGATAGCTATTGAGGTAAAATGCAATTTGATGCTTTTGGTGTTGGTGTTTCACTGACTTTGCGGATCTAGGGCCAGTGGTCTGATCATCTATGGGGGATGTCCTGAGGGTGGTAGCCATTGTTAATTCCCTTTTATCTTGTTTTGAAGTCCTGTATTATTTTCATTGCTTTGTTAGGTTGGGTTTTATTCTATTTTGTTTTGTTTGATTTTGTTGTAACTGATGGCATGGGCAGCTATTTCAAAGATAACAAGATATGTTATGGTAGCCATTTTGGATTTACTATTGTCTTGTTTTGAAGTCCTATATTGTGTTATTTTGTTTTTATTGGTTCTATTCTGTTCTGTTTTGTTGGATTTTTCCTATGTCTGAAGGTATCTGCAAGCCATTTTGAAGACAAGAGGCATTACATTAACCACTGTTGATTTGGTATTGTTTTGAAGTCCTGTGTCACTTACACTGGTTTGTTTTGATTGGCTTTATTCTGTTTTATTTTGCTTGGTTTTATTCTCTTTAAAACAAAAAAAAATTAAAAAACAATTTTTCATGAAAATATTAATTTTAAAGCAAAAATACTCCTTGAGGAGTCAAAATAAAATGCACCAAAAATCGACTACTCCTTACCAAAAAAAAGTCCTGATTAACAATGTAGGGGCTAGTGCCTGGCTCAGTGATAGAGCATGTGTTTAGCATGCCCAACACCAACATTAAATCCATAAATAAATTAGAGGGCCAAGGTATACAGAAAGTCACTGTGAGAACCCCTTAAAGATAATCACGCCACAAACAAGATCTACAGACGGACACTAAGATTCATGAGTAAAAGCCTCCAAGGGGAGACAAACTGTCTTCCCAGTGTCAAAATATCTCTCCAAAAATAGTTATTAATGACTAAAGGGAACACAGTAGCTTATTAGTTGATAAGCTGGTGGGCAGCACTTTAATCAAGTGATCGAGGTGGACATCGCCAACTCCCAGCCATCTCAGCATCACAAGACCTGTTCTGATGCCTAGCCTTAGACACACAGGTCATTTCTGGGGTGTTTTTTGCCAAACAGGCAGAGCTATAACCTTAGCAGAAGACATCAGACAAACTCATATTGAGAGACAGTCTCTAAATTACCTGACCCACTTCAAGATTGTCAACATCATGAAAGAGAAGGAACTGTCACATTTGGAAACAGACCAAGGAAACATGACAACCAAGTATGTCCTGGGGATCTGGGTTGGCTCTAGAAAAACCAAAGGGCACCATGAATAAAGATATCAAAATAAAGTCACTTGTTGGTTATAATAGCATTGTGATATTAATTTCTCAGTTTTTATAATTGTTACACAGTTACTAAGCCATGAACATTACAAAAGGTGGGATGAAATTTCTTTCAAAGTGAAAGACAAGACTAGACAAACCTAGACTCAGCACTAGGTACTTGCAGATGCAGTACCTTAGCACTAGGTACTTCCCCAGATGCAGGCATTGCTGGGGAAGTACCCAAAAGCAACCACGCAGCAAACATTACACCCCTAGGTTTCTGTCTCAGATTTGAATAGGAAATACTGTGTAAGTTTTAGACCAAAATTGAGTTAAAGCAAATACAAAGGAAGGTAATAGATCAGTTTTCAGTGCAAACCACAGAATATTCATAAATACTATCAAAATTCAGCATTTCTCTTTTGAATTGTCACTCTTTATAATTTTGCCACTCTGGTTCATTAGTTCAATTTTTTAATCTCAAGAATCTCTTTTCCTCATGTCATATCTGGAGAGTCAACATGACACTGAAGATCAAGGATTTTTGAGTTTCAAGTACCCCAAGAAGTTTCTTTATTTTTGCCCTTTTCCATTTGCCTTTTCACAATCAGATATGAAATGCCAATTCTTAATTGCCTACAAAAATGGAATCTGACACAGAAAGAAAATTGCCAACCTACGCAGACCAGGAGACTTCAAGCTTCCTAAGGGAATATCTGTTCACTGTCTCCTCCCAAGCTTCTTGGTGACTAAAACAAGTAACAACAAAAAATGCAACAAAGTTTATTAATGTTTACTGTGTGCTTATTTCTAATATCACACTAATCCTCACAACAAATCTCTAAGTAGTATACCGTCTCCATTTTACAGCTGAAAAACTGAGGCTTAAGGAAATAAATAACTTTCTCAGGGCAACAGAGTAAGTAGCAGAAACAGACCTCCAGAGCCAAATTATTCTATGATTTATTGTCTATTGGAAATTTTTGTGACTATTCATTGAGGACTGTCGCTAGTTCTATTAGATCAACTAGAAACTTCTGGAAATCTAAAACCATAAGTTGAGAAATAGGATGCCTATTACATGTGAGAGACTGGTGAAATGGAATTACCTTTTCTGCCTTGTATAGGGTAACTGAAGGGGAATATAGATACAGATATTTACATACAGACACAATAAATACTGCACCATGTAAATCAGTTCAAGGACAAATGGAAACTTTCTAATCTTGGATTTCTTCTTAGTTATATAAAGATTCATTTTATATCTTAATATGCAAAATTTCAGTTGATCTAGGATGAAGATGAGATTTGCTCCTCGTTGTAATCCCGCGTGAGGAGAGCTTTCTGCAGAAAAGCACCCCTCTTCTGGGTACACTCCTCCCTCCTGTAAAGCATCCTACACATGTCTGCCAGATTGAGCTCCTTAGTTTTAATCTCTTCACTCCTTAGCTGAAAATCCTTAAATGGCTCCCCATGCCTTTGAAATTGTGCCTAAATTTCTCAAAATTCTTTCTTCAAACTTTCTTCAAAATAAAACTTTGTCTTTATTTAGGATGCCTTCCATAATAAGTAACTGAAATCCCAACTCAAAGTGGCCCAAATAGAAGGAAATTGATTTTCTTACATAACTCAGAAGACAGAATTAGGATGGACTTTAAGCTGACTCTTGCTCTGGTTCTATTCCCCTAAAAGTCTGACTCTCTGTATCTCAGTGTCTCTGTGTGTGTGCCTGTCTGTCTCTGTCTCTCTATCTCTCCTGTGTCTCTGTCTCTGTCTCTCTTTCTCTCTCTGTCTCTCTCTTTTATCTATCTCTATCTCTCCTTTATCTTTCTTTCCCTGTCACTCCCCTATCCCTCCCTCTTTGTCAAGCCGTCTGTACTCCAGCAAAATGAAAGCAGAAATCCTCATTTTTCTCATTTTGTCCATGGAACACCAACCTCAGCGTTTCTTTCCATCCTCCAACACCCATGTCTTCCATGGTCCCTCTCAGTTGTCCACAGCAGAGCCTTTTTCTCTTTGTCATCATACTGCATTTCATTGCTGTGGCTTTGGTCACTGCGATCACCCATGTGGTAAAACAGTCATTTATAGCTGTGACCTGACTGCTCCACCAAAGAATACATACGCTCCTTGAGGGTTGAGCAGCTCTGTGTCCTCACTTCCTGACTCCCGTTTCATCCGCCACTCAGTAAATGAAGCATCAAATCAACAAATCAACCTTGTGAGAAAACCTGTATGGTTATTTGTCCTAAAACAGCATTATCTACCTCTCTGATGACCTTCCAGACCCAACACAAATAGGACAAATTTTTGTTATTAAATGCAGCATTCTCATCGAACAATATGGAGAATTTCCTTTTTCAAAGAAAACGTTAAGTTTAAGTAAAAATATCTAAAACTTGGACTGAAAACAAGCAGAGGATAATTAGTTTTGGAGAAATTTTTCTGCCCAACCAGGACGCTGAGCTAGAGAGCTGTTCTGAAGTCTAAAGCATCCTGGGATGGGAGAGAACCCTGCCTGGTGGGGGCGGGTTCTCTGTGTTCCCTACTCACCTGTGTGTTGTACTTATCAAAGGGACACAGAGCCTGGAAAACAGCCATCATTCACTGTCTGCAAAGGGGCAGGGCCTGAGGCTCACCTGCTCTCAGGTTACCTACCCAGAGACACCCAAGGGACACGGCCTTGAGGAAATGATGGGAAGTCAGATTCCTCCCTGACCACTCTCAACCCTTCAACATCATTGCTATATGAAGCCACCATACATGAGATAACACAGCAGAACAAACTGGCATGAGAAGTAACAGCAAAGGCCAAAGTGCCAGGAGGAAGGAGAATGAAAGTGCTCGGGCATAAGATGAGGTAAATTGTCTGGCACTGGGATGCCTGTAACCACTCTTTCTAAAATACTGAAGAACTGGCTCTCAAGTGGGAGAAACTGTATTAGTAATGACCTTCAAACATCCTTAGGGCCAGCTGGGAAGCCACATCTTCTTTTTCGCCTAGCAACCCCTTATTCCCATTCACAGGCCACCAGCACAAGTCTTTTCAAGATGTAGAGCTCAGGGTGAGGGGCTTTTGCTCAAAGCCACAGTTCAGGAGTGGTCACATCTCACCAAAGGCTCTGGGTGTGGCAAGCCAGCCTTGAACGGCTAAAAAGCTGGAGAAGTTTACCCTCCCATACATTGTAGAAAAGGCTATAAAAATACATCACTGAGTTTCCAGCTCAGCTTGTAAAAAGTTTGCTGTTGCCCCTCATCCAAACAAGTAAAATGCTTAACCAAGAGATTAGGTTAGAGCGCAAACCACTGCCTCAAAATTGGAGAGACAGGCAAGTGAATGCAGAGAACTCCAACTTCCCAGAGCAGAATCCAGGGGCAGGAGCTTCTGCAGGACCCGGCTGGGGTGAACTGTAATTGACAGATTGCAGGAGGCTGAGTGCAGACAGTTATGAGAGTTAAAAAAAACCCAAGGGCACCATTCATAGGATGCCCCACACTTAGTGAATTTTAACCCTAGGAGCTCAAGCTGATTCTGTCAGTCCCTAGTACATCTAGAAGGAGAAAGGAAAAGGAACTCTTTTGAAGGATATTGGAGTATTCTGTTTTCAAAAATCTGTTCTCAGAAGAAACTACTTAACGAGTAACTAATTTTAATTTTTAATCTGTCTAACTTACCATTTTTAATCTGTCTAACTTACCATTTTTAATCTGTCTAACTTACCTGAGAAGGGAAACCCATGACCCCAGAGCCTGCTAGCCATGATGTTTCGCCTTTAAAAGGAAGAGAAAACAAAACAGAACGCACTTGTGAAATTCAGAGTTCTAGAGACCTGGACCAGTCAGATGGAAACCAACCACAGAATTGCTATCACACTTCTCTACCTCTTTGCCTGATCACCACATTATTAAAGGCCACCATATAGCAGTTCCAATGCGTCCTATCTGCCTATTTTTAAAAAATTACAAAACATACAGAAAGGCAAAAGACACAGGTGGAAGAGTCACAGCAAACATTATATTAAGATTCAGAAGTGGCAGAGATGTTGGAATTATCAGATGAAGAATTTAAAACAATTATGATTAATATGACAAGGGAAGCTATGAATAAAGCAGACAGAGTACAAGAACATAAGAGATGAAAATTATAAGAAAGAACCAAAAAGAAATGCCAGTGGTCAAAAACACTGTACCCGAAATAGGAAATGGAAATGAAAATGGCCTTTAAAGGAATTATTAGTAGTCTGACCATGGTTGAGGAAAGAATCACTGAGCTTGATGATCTTTCTTTCTTTCTTTCTTTCTTTCTTTCTTTCTTTCTTTCTTTCTTCTTTGGAGGATATTTCAATGTAATATTCCAAACTAATGAGCAAAGAGAAAAACCCAAAACAGAGAGCAAAACATCCCAGAACTGTGGGGAAACTGCAAAAGTATTACATATACATAACAGGAACCCTAGATGGAGAACAATGGACAGAAAAATATTTGAAACAATGACTGAAAATATACTCTAATTAATGTCAAGCACCAAGCTACAGGTTCAAGAAGCTCAAAGAATACACCAAGCAGGACAAACGCCAAAAAAATTAAACTACACATATTATATTCAAACTATATAAAATCAAAATTAAAGAAAAAATCCTGAAAGAAGCCAAGCTTAGAACACAGCTTGATCTATAGAGAAACAAAGATAAGAAATATTCCCAGCTTCTTAGAAACCAGCAAACAAGAAGACTGCAGGGTAAAATACTTAAAAAAAAAATTCAAAAATTCTCCAACATAGACTATATCCTAAGACATAAAGCATATCTCAACAAATTTAAAAGAACAAAAATAGTAAGTCTGCTCTCAGACACATGATGAATAAATATAGATATCATTACCAAAATATAGCTTAAAATTTTCAAAATACTTAGAGATTAAACAACATACTTCTAAATGTCAACTGGGTCAGTAAAGAAATCTTAATAAATTAAAAAGCATTTTGGATGCTGTTATAAAAAGTAATACTTCAGGGAGAAATTTGTACTTTGAATACAAACATTCAATCAATCATTAAAGCTACACTTTTAGATACTGGAAAAAAGAATAAATTTAGTAAAAGAAGACAGAAAAAAAGAAATAATATAAATTAGCACAGAAATTAATGAAATTGAAAACAGGAAATCAATGGATAAAGTCAATAAAACAAAAAACTGGTTCTTTGAAAAGATCAATAATATTAGTATAATATAATAATTAGTATATACTAATTATATATTAGTATATAATTAGTATAATATAATAATTAGTATATACTAATTATATATTAGTATATAATTAGTATAATATAATAAAGTCAATAAAACAAAATAAAATAAAAATAAAACAAAAAACTGGTTCTTTGAAAAGATCAATAATATTAGTATAATATAATAATTAGTATATACTAATTATATATTAGTATATAATTAGTATAATATAATAATGAAATAAAAATAATGCCTTTTAGCCAAGTTAATAAAAATAAAGACAGGACACAAATTACTAATATCAGAATAATTAGGGCCAGGGATTTAGCTTAGCGGCATAAGCGCCTACTTGGCAAGAATGAGATTGTAAGCTCCATCCTTGGTACAAAAAAAATAAAAATTAGTAATTTCAAATATGAAAGATCAGGTCAGAAATGAATGAAATAAGGGCATGACTACAGGCCCCATGAACATTAAAAGGATGATAAAGGAATATTACAAACACTTGTAGGTCTTAAAATATGCTAACCTACATAAAATGGACAAATTCTTTAAAACATAAACCTAACAATCTAAATAGGCCTATTATCTATTTACAACATGTGTGTTTCTATGTGAAAGAAACCAATCTGAAAAAGCTGCATACTGTATGAGTTAAACTGTATGACCTTCTGGAAAAGGTAAAAAGCATGGAGACAGTAAAAACAGCAGTAATTCCAGGGTTAAGCAGGAGGAAGTGATAATTAGACGGGCACAGAGGGTTTTCAGAGCAGTGAAATCATTCTATACAGTGCTCGAGGATGGAGAAGTCATTGTACACCGGCATAAATCCATGAAACATGTAAAGCCAAGAGTGCATCTCAGTGGAAACTGTGCTCTTGGAAAGAGAATGATGTGCCAGTGTAAGCTCATCAACCGCAAGAAACATACCACTCTGACAAGAGATGTGCATAAAAGGGCAGGCTGGAAAGGAGTGGGCGAAGGGAGGGCTAAATGAAAGCTCTGTTTCTTCTTCTCAAATTTGCTGCTCTAAAAACTAAAGCCTTTTATGAAAATGACAGCCAAACATATTCACTTATGACTTGTAACAGAATCATCGTTGTAGAAGATGAGTGAAAGAAGTCATTTGACTACGTTGAGCCAGAGTGGCCACCTTACCACTAAACTTCGGGAATCCTCTGGATAACAGAAAGTGGCTCAGAAAGCCAACTGGTCCTTCTGAGAAAAACATGCAGCTCCTTTCCATTAATTCATCCCTATATAGACTCATTCATCCTAATATATTTATTGAGGACCTTCCATTTGCCAGGTCCTCTGTCTGAAGAGCTGTAGTCAATGAGAAAGGCAAATCAGCAAATAACTATCACTGAGATCAGAACTATGAGAGAAATACACACAGAGTAGGGTGAATCACAGAGACTATCCTTAGATCTCTCAGATTATCCTCGGATCAATGACATCCTTGCAGAAGTCCCAATTTATAAGCTATTCCCAGTATGCAAAATAAATACAAACAGCAGAGAAGTAAGTAGTTTTACTTTAAATATAGAAAGAGTTAAAGAAAAACAGGGCAGAACTTTTCAGCTAAATACTGCATGAAGACAACCCGAGTTCCTAATCATTTTCTAATTGACAATAGCAACTTCTTTCCAAGGGCCCCTGTCTGTCTCCTCAGCTCCCTGGTGTTTGTGGGTAAATATCCACCTGCTATTTTACAGTATTTCTGCTTAATTGGCAACCATCTGCCTCTAAGAAATACAATGTTTTGTTCAAGTGTAACTATTTTTCCACCCCCATCTTATCACAGAAAAAGACGAGTGGAGGAAATATGTTCTTAAAATAGATAGTTTTATAAAAAATAAAACCAGCAATGTGACATAAAGTTAGTGCTGAGAGTTATGTCTCTTCTAAAGTGTCAGATCGAAGTATGCAAAGACTACCGAGTCATCATTTGATGAATTTCAGTGCATTCACAGAGCAACAGTGCCAGTCCTAGCCAAACTTTAGTAATTTTTTTTTCTCAATCAAATTAAAGAATTAGCTGGTCCCTGAATGACCTCTCTTGAGAGTGGTTGTTTTTTGTTTCTTGGTGTTTTGTTTTGTTTTTAAATGGCTCTTGGAACTTTTGAGATTCTTTAGTTAAAAATTTCCATTGTCTGAGAGCTGGGGTTCTGGACCAGCTGGATGCAGCCTCCCTGTTCGACATAGTCTGAGTCAGATATGTCAGAAAGCAAGAGCGCTCTGGAAAAGGGCCATGCACATGTGATTAGATACAGGCCTGAGTAAGCCACCACGACTATGAAAAGAAGATAAACAAAAACATCCGGGTCCTCTGGTTGAAGGGTAGCCTAGAGAGATAGGGAAACCCCTAAAATAAAGGAATGAATAATGGAATTCCCAGCCTCGGCCTCTGGCCCCTGAGGCAGAAGAGATCTGCTAATGAATAGGACGGATGGTAGAGCACTCATGTATGTAGGCTGCTAACCTACATCACAAAGACCCTGGCACTCAGTGTTCATGTTAATAAATAGTTCATTCTCCCATCCAGAAAACATTGAGTCTGTGATTTACATACAAAAACACAGCACCAGACATATATGGCAGATTAAGGCCCCTAAATCTTAAATGGCCTTCTTATAGTCCCTAAAAACACAATCATATAAGAAAATGCACAGTTAACATTTCCAGAATGAAAGTGGAAATTTCCCTACAGCTAGTTCTAATCAGGGGTGTTTTTCTGAACGTGAGACAGTAGCAAGAAATGCTTTGTAGGACAGCATAGTTTCTTTTTGGTAGCAACAAAAATTATAGTATTTTGAGATTTACGAAAATCTTACAAAGTTCCACTCCTTTTTACAGATCAGGAAGATAAGGTCAAGGGTAATACAATGAGCTTTCCCCTCCGTGTCCATTTTGCATATACAAGTATCCACTCACAGGAAAGAGCCAAAACCTAAGCCAGACTCCCATAAATCTAACTTCAAAATATCTTCAACCCCCCCTCCCCAAATAACAACAGGAGAAAAATGAAAGCGTTCTTTTTTCCCAAAAAAGCTTGGGAACATTCTTACAAACATCTGCAATTTCACAGAAATATCAGCCTTGGATTTGTCCTCTTGAATTCACCTGTACTCCCAAACTGTCACTGTCCTTGGTCAGTACCCCTGATCTGCAGCCCACTAGGCAAGGTCAAGGCTTCTCTCACAACTACTATGTACAACAGGGACCTGTCGCCTTAGTTTTCCAGGAATTGTTCCATATTCAATGCATGTATGATTTTCTTGGCTTTATAAATTCGTAGGTGCATGAGGAAATTTATTTTTTTCCTCCTAAAAAAAATTTTTTTGAGGTTATAACTGAGAACATTATGAAAAGAGAGCAAGACTAAAAGCCATTTGGAAAACAACCAGGCCCCTGGCAGAATTCTTTGAGCCTGTGAGCACAGGCACACACGCCCCGCCTCCTCCTGCAGCTCAGTGTTTGCTCTTGGTTTAACCTGTTTCGCTTCCTGACACCTGCTGCCAGGGCTCTGCATCCTGAAAAGCCTGTCCCTAGATGAACACACCGGAGGCTGTCACCATCACTCATCTGTTTTTCCTAGCTCGTCCCTCACTTTCTCTCCGCCAGCTTCCCTATCTCTGGATCCCTGCTGCAAACATTCAGCTCCCACCCCTTGGTTGCTACTGTTTGTTATCTATCCTGGGGTGAGAGAGAGACTCCTAATGACAGGTTCCCACAACGTGTGGTTAAATATTTTTTAATTGAGTCACTAATCTTTCATTTTACGCAACAAGAAGACCGTTTAAAAACTACCATCTATTAGCAACATTATTTAATAAATGACTATTTTGTAGGTTCTGTGATTTTTTTAATAAATTATTTTTGAATTCAAAAATGTTTAACTAAAAAGATACCTTGTTATTTTAAATTACATCAGCAAAAAATTAAAAATTATCCTTTGTTTTCTTGTTTCTCTTCAGATGGATGAAAATGTTGCCGTAGATCTGCATTTGAGAACAAAAGTACTAGTATCAAGAGTTCAGTACCTTCAAGATCTAGGTCAGTACCAATTGCTGATTCACACTCATGGCAAAGACTAGAGTGCAGAGAAGGAAGCGTTGACCTCAGATGCAAATATTCAATCATCAAAATAAATAAACATTTTAATAAAACAAAATGAATACAAATATCCACTCATGTGAACAGAACATTCACATTTGAAATAAAGACAGGATCAATACTATACTGATTTGACTGCACTGACTGCATGAACACCACCCACAGTAGAACCGGCAGAGATTAGAGGGTGCCTGTCCTGAGGGGACTCCCACTCATTGTGGGATGTGCTGACTTCACACAGCCAGTGGATAACCTCCAGCCCTAGCGTGGTCTGCCAACATGTGAATATCAAGTATCTCAGTGGAAGCATGGAATAAAGGTAGATGAAGATTCAGCCAGCTTTCTGTACACTTCATGCAGAACAAAGTACATGAAAAACTCAGGCCTGCATATGCAGTAAGAAGAGACATAGAATTGTCCCTTCACAACTACTCTGGGTGCCAAATGGAAAAGGTGTTCATTACAGGGAAATAAAAGATGAAGCCCATGAGCTCTATTTAAGGTCCCTGTTTAGATGTCAGCAAGAAAAGTCAATCCTTTATGATGACATTTTTATTATCTTTCTACTTCTGAGAGAAAAGGAGACAAAGATTAAAAAAAGATGAAATGTCTATGTCTCCTGCTAAAGCACTGAAAGGGTAAAGCTACTCTGTTTCTTGTCTGACAGTAATGACTCATATTTTTTGGGTTCTCTGAATACTAAGTGTTTTACATATTTTGTCTCATTTCATGCTGATGACATCTTTTTGACTTACATAATATGCTGGACTTTTTAATGATAAAGTAGAATTTGAACCTAGGCAGTTAGAATCCAAAGTCTGTATGCTTATTCACTCGCTATACTACCTCTTAGGAGTTATAACAACTATAACACGCTTGTCCAAAATAATATTGATGGAAAGGTGTCTGGAGAATATGCAATCTGTCAATTCTCGCAGCCATTTGAAGTTTAAGCCTTGGATCAAACAAGTGCACTAGCGAGCTTTACAACCATCAGCTTGACACTTAAGGACATTATAATCTAACACTGGAGGACAAAAGGAATCCAACACAAAAAAGCTCTGAAGGCCTCAGCCACCACATTGACACGGTGCCCTCACCAAGACCTACGAAGAAGTATTTCCTGTTGCTCTATTTATAAGAAAAACTGCAGTGTCTTAAAGTGATTTTGTAAATGAATACAAAGAATTCTGAGCCTGTGGAGTTTCCATGTTCGTTATGATTGCTAGAGATTCTTCAGAAAATTTATACTTCAAATCTAGAAACACTACAAAACCATGTGCTTGAAACATGCCTTTCAGTATACATACTATGTTCACTCCTTATTTTATTAGCTTCCTACCTATATTTTAATTTGGTTCTGATTTTCATGTTTCATGACTATTTATCACATCCTTTCTTGTATTTGTTACCCTGTCACAAATCTCTTATAAACTGAGATGCCAAATGAGTAACTGAGAAATAACCAAACAAGAAGTTGTATTTTTTTATGAGCTGGGAAGACTCATGACATTCATTCAAGTCCCTGAACTCCAATCAGGAAAGCCCAAACTCAATCCACAAAGCTGTGCTTTTAGAAATCATGCAATCAATCAAGGCAATAACAACACAACCAGCAAAGCTATGGTATGATCAGAAAGGTGAGTGATGACCTCTTGTTAACAAAGAGAACTGTAGTGACTACTTCAGAGACCACTTGTACAACCTTGGAGGATGTGGTTTCCATTGATGATGACAGTGATGGCTTGACTTTACACTTCTAGTAGTATGGCCCACGAGTCCATCCTTTGTCCCGTAAGTCATGATCACAGACATGCAAGATTTGGTTACATCTGTGCATTTTTCTTTACTGCTTTACAATGTGTAACTCCAAATCATAATTAAGTTTTTAAGCACCAAGTTTATCCCATGTGTACAAATTATGAAGTGATTTCATTTCTCGGGGCCTCGTAAATGGTCCCAAAGCCACAGTGTTCATAATTCAGCTCTTTATCTATTGATTCTATAATATAGGCCTAGCAAATCCAGGTAGATGAAATAAGATAAAGCTAGCAAAGGCTCTATTATAAATGGAATTATAAATTCCTTAACAGAGGAAACCAGATAAATCTGAATGAAAAGAAATCACATGACAGAAGAGGGAAGTAAATTCATTCTAAATTCATGTTCCAGCCTGCCCTGATTAGATCTTGACTAACAAATTAGTAAGCTTAATGATACTTGACCATTCTAACACTTTTCCTGAACAATCCTACCTGCCACGAAAATAAATAAATAAATAAATATTGTAAAAAATACTTTCTGTGCCCAGTTGGAAATAACTGGAGAAAACCTTCATGTTTCTGAACCAATCACTCAACCAGTAAGTGTTTTTTAAAGTCATCTGTGTGTTCATCATTTGATAAGCCTATGCATTAAACCACAAAGCAAAGCAAAATCTGACTGCTACCCTCAAAGAACTTACTTTTCCATTGAAAAAGCAAGGTACTTATTAAAAATTAAACTATCTTTACAATCAAAACATTCGACATACTGATAAAAAAATCAAAGAAAGAAGAAAACACTGAGGGTGAATTTTGTTAAAGCAGAGACAGAATTTGAGCTGAGTTTGTAGAGGAGGTAAAGTATAATTAAGAGGCGGAAAAAGTGAGAAAACATAATCCAAGCTGGAGAGAAGAGAAGGTAAATTATAGACACAACTTGGTTTCAAAGTTTCGCACTGACACTGGAATGCTCGCATAACTCCAGCTGGTTTAAGAGACACTGGTAAGAAAAGGAAAGGCAACTCCCCCTGGACCACTCAGCGGAGGCAGCTCAGCAACACTTGGACTCCTCGCCTTCTTTACCAATTGGATTTCATTTGATTCTTTCCTCTTTCAAGTGGGTCTTGCTATCTCCAGTATATTATTTTTTTGAAAGTATATCTTTTGGGGGCTGGGGATTTAGCTCAGTGGCTTAAATGCCTGCCTGGCAAGTGCAAGGTTGTGAGTTCGATCCCTGGTACCAAAAAAAAAAAAAAAAAAAAAAAGTATATCTTTTTGGGATAAAGAATGTTCTAAAAACATATTATTCAATGCATAGCCCTTTCAAGTAATTGTGCTATAATGAATACTGACTGTCATGCTCTTCACCGAGATGAAAGGGCATTCCTAATTACAAAAGTACTGTCATACATCGCCTCCATTTTGCTTCTAGCTATTTATGCAATCTTCGTTTTTGTTTGTTTTGTTTTGTTCTGTTCTGTATTTTTTTTTCTTGCAGATGATGATGGGATTATCTAAGGAATGAAGGAATAAAGCTGATCTTCAGAGATCAGACCAGGGAGCTAATTGAGTCACAACTGGTAGACATTTAGTCTCAAAGCAGCCAGCGATGCTGGGAAGCAACTAGAGCTAACTGCAGCCCCCATGCTCCTGTCAAGCTAAGGGCTTACAAACACGAGGGAGAGAAAAACAACATGTGTTGTTTCTTCATAGTAAATCTCCCATCTTATTGTCTGGGACATTTTGCTCTCCTGAGAACACAAGGCTTGCTCCTCAGCCCTTTCCCATGCAGCGTTTCTTTGCCTGCCACCCATTTCCATTAAAATAGTTTATTGGGATCCACAGGAGGCAACTTGCCACACTCCAGTCTCCTTAGACCTTTCTTCGCTTCCCTCCCTTCTCCCCCTCTCCACGCTGGTCTTCCTTAGCCATCTGTCATCACCCATGGTTTCTCTCTTTACAGGTCTTTGGAGAAAAGCATCTTGGGCTGAATCTGAAGCAAAGCATTATGAGACTCTAACTCAGTCTCAATTACCACTTGGCACTACACTTTACGAGTGAGAAATGCAATAAAATAGCAATTTCTAAATTTAACTAGCATTATATAATGCAGTTATTTATTAGAGAAGACTGTTGTTTACATATTGTCTGAGCTATTGATCCATATGAAAAAGGCAGTGTACAGGAAACCATATAAATTGATCAATATTTAAAGTGATTAATCAAATATCTAATTTGTTTCCACACATTTTCTTCCAATAATAATGTTGCATATCACATAATGTATCAGCAGACTATAATTCAAAACCCACATATCAAAACTGAAATAGACCCTACCAAGAGATACAAAGAAATACCTTTCTCATGCTATCATTTTAAATGCTAAAAAAAGACAATTAGAGCAGAGTAAACTATATTTTTTCTTCCATACTCCCCAGGTCACTCTGTTCCCTCCCCTAATAACCATAAAATGAAGCTACTCAAGGATTACAATGATCCCTCATCATTATTGCCCGTATTATGATGAGGCCTCTACCCATCGTAAATGATGCTTCTGAAACTGGAAGATGCTCTTCTGAGAGATTTTGTTTGTTTGTATTTTGCTTCATAGGCTCCTTCAGGCAGAATGGGAGCAAGGGGTGGGGGAAGAGATGGAAATTCAGTCAGGAAAACAATTAACTAGCTTAGCTTCGCTGCACAGGAACATCAAATCATACAGCAATTAAAGCTCTGCAGAACTCCCGATTTGGTTTCACACACATTCAAGGATGAAAACTGATATGTACACTGAGCTGATGCTGGCCGGCAAATGAAAAAATCAAAGAGGTAAACATTGTAAAATTTCCTTCTCTGCCTAATCACATCTCAAGAATGGCAATTTGGGCTGAGAGTATTTTTAGCTTGCACATAGGAAAATTCACCTCTCTACTCAAGCCTAGGTATACTGCTAGAGAAGTGTCTACCTGACATTTTTTTGTCTTTTTCCACATTGAATATAAAAAATATTTGCTAGAAAACAATAGTATATCTGTTGGTTAATAGTATATCTGAAGGGTTAATTAACCCATTTTCCTCACAGATTCCCAACAACTTAATTGTTAAATAGAGGAAAGAAGTAACTAAAACTTCAAAAACAACAATGCAATAGTGCTTTTTAAAAGTGGGAAATATTACCAATCTTTGCATTGTTGAGCTTCACTATGCAAAAGAAATTTACCTTTATTAAAACTGCCAATAGAGGTTACATAATTTATAAAATTTTTTTTCTTTGATTTCTTTTTCCTAATTGAGTTGCTGCATAGTTTTTGATACAATGAGACTTAATTTGTAGGACACCAGGAGTTCCATGTTACAAAACAATCCACAAGGGTAAGGCTCCTTTTTCCCTGCCTACCTCTGAAGGTTTTCCCATCATCTGACTGTAGGATTAAAAAAGGCAAAAGACAAACAAACAAAAAACAGGTATAAGGTATCTGCTTCTCCTAATTTTTTAACAAATTCTTTATTTTTGAATAATTATGAATTTACAGAAAAATTGCAAAGGTAGTACTATGTTCTCATCCATTCCTCATGCAGTCTCCCCTTTTTTACTTTACATTATTATGGTACAACTGTCAAAATTACTGCTATTAACTGAACTCCAGGCTGTTCGGACTCCACCAGTTTTTACACTGTTCTTTTTCTGTTAAAGGATCCAAACTGTGGTACAATGTTATGTTGAGTTGCATGTGTGACCAGCCTTCCTGGTCTGTGACAGATTCTGTCCTTCCTTGTTTTTATGACCTTGACTCTCCCGAGCAGTGGTCAGGTAGTCTTTAGGATGCCCTCCATTCTGGGTTTGTCTGTTATTTTCTTATAATGAGACTGGGTTATGGACCTGTTGAAAGAATACCAAAGGGAAGTGACTGCCCACCTCATCACTTCATGTTAGAGGGCACACGGCCCTCAAATGACATTGCAGGTGGCATTAACCTTCACCTTTGGGCAAGATAATGTTGGCAAGTGTCTCCACTATATGTACTATTCCCAATATCCTTTGTTTATTGTTTGAAACAGAGTCACTCCATCCAGTCCACAACCAAGACATTCCTGAGGGGAGTACACACCAATATTCTTTGGAAGGAGGAGATTCTAGGACTTACACTGCAAGAAAGACATATCTCTACCTCCAAGCTGATGCGTTGCTTTATTTCATTTTTCACAAGGTCAATCACAGAAATGGTGAATGGTACAAAATAATAACACTTTAAATAGTCTTCATTTTCAAAAAGATATTATTGTTTCTAGGACTTTTTCAATAACCTAAATTTACTATCCATGAAGCTGTGCCACTGGGAAACTGTACACACGACATCACCCATCCACTCATCAGCCCCCACCAGGACATACTACATGTTACGCAAATTAAATTTGCCTTTGCTGACCAGATTATGAAGACAAGTGGACACTGAAAACTTTGGCTAAGCATTTGAGTGTGTAACAAATATTCTAATTTGTCCTCAACTTTACTCAAAGGAGGGCAGAAAACTGAGGAAGCAGATCTTAAAGCTCCATGCAGATCCTTGCCACTCTAAAGAGAGCGTCTGGCCCATTCTCTATGGCAATGACCTTCATCATGCTACTATCGTTCACCATTCATTAACTCATTATTCATGCCTTCAACAGGCATTTGTTAAACACCTATTCTGTGCCGCATCCTATGCTGAGACCTAGAGCACCAAACAGGGAGGTTACAATAAACAATGTGGACCTTAGAAAGCAGGAGGTTATGTATGGGACTCCGTAAAGGATGCAGAGGAAACAGAGGAGCAAGTCTTTCCTAGAGAGGAAAGAAGGATGACTGTGCAAAGGACCCACTTCCCCAGAATCTCCAAGGCTGTTTCCCAAGAACAAAGCTTAAGCTGAGAATGTGACTGAAGGATGGTCCAAGTCAAAGAGAGCCAGAGCAGTAGTGGTGAAGCTAGGGTACGTGTGCCACAGTGGTCTGTTTGTAATCACTGCAAGCTCTAAAAAACTTGCTGTCACTGTCCTGGAGTGAAGAAACGAAGAGTTGATGACATGAAGTCACACACCTGTGACCCAGTGATTAGGAGTCAGACATTTTATCAAGACCCTTGAAAATGCCATGTCTCCTGAGGAGTCTTGGCTTGGCTTACTCCTCCACATGGTTTGTAATATTAGAAAAGAAGAATTTGCAAAAAAAATGCACTGAAAATATTCTAAAACTGTTTAGTATTCTATGAACGTGCCAAAGGATTACTACTGAATTGTAGAAAATGTAGAAAAGAAAGGAGCAAAAAAGTAAAGAAGGAAACCATGGGCACACACTTGACCAATGGATATCAAGCACCTGTCATCTCCAAGCATTGTACCAGCATCCTGCAAACATCCTGTGTTTCCTTTTGCCACACTTCAGGTTGACCCAGGGTCTCACTCGTGTCGTGTCAAGCAACGTCCCCCTGAGCTATCGCACTCCCCATTTTATTTTAGTTTGACACAGGTCCTCACGAAGTTGCCCAGTCTGGCTTCCAGCTGGAGATTCTCTTGCCGTCATCTCCCAAGAAGCTGGGATTATAGCATATGTCCCTATCCCCAGCATCGTCTCTCATTTTTTTTAAGAGACTACTCAATATTACTTTCACTAATTTATAGATGGGGATACTCCTTCTCAAAAGTTACACAGCTTGTGAAGGGTTGTGGGGAATACATTATAAAGATCAGAGGCTGTCTGCAGGAAAAGGATAGATTCAAGGAAAAGGGTAAAAGGGCTGTGACTTTTCCCAAATTCACCTTCCAGCTAAGAGGGAATCCAGAGGTAGGCCAGGGATGTTATTCAGGCAGAGGTCTTTCTGCATGGAAGCATACAACACAACTGCTCAATGCATGCTAAGCACTGCAAGGGCAGAAAGCTTCATAACAGCATAAATGCATATACATGAAAAAAACAACACACAGAATTGGTTCTCCTTATTCACTATAGCTAGCGGTGAACACTGAGTTAGCAAATACTGAACCACTACCCCTAGGAAAACGCAAGGCTAAGTTCCCGTGAGCCTCTGGCCCATGCATTTTTGTCATCCAATTCATATATAACTTTGCTTTATATGTGTTCCTCTTTAAAGACACCCTATTTAATATATATCATTGAACTTGAGACCATAATCTAAGTGAAATAAATTGGACTCACATGTGTCTCCCTGGTGGGGGAAATGAAAGAGTAAATAAGGTCTAAAATGTGCAATAGATACTGTGAAATAGGAAGAAATTATTAAAAAAGAAAAAGGAACTAGAATGGGTACAAGGGGAAAGGACATAGGGAAAAGGGAAAAATGCAAACTGGTTATACTATTAGCATCTCTTAAGCTTGTGCTAATATCAATTGGAGAAATTTTTATGCCTATATCTTGTACACTGAGCGTCTACTTTAAAGGTAACAACATGTAATGCATTAACTATTGTGATTCTACTATTGTGTTATCAAATTTTGTTTTACCTTTTTTATAAAAAAAATGTATAATTCATTCATTAGCCCTGATCACATGACTGACAGCACTATAGTACATCCCTTAACAAAGTTTTCCTAACATAAACCTTTCCTCCATAAGGTACATCGCAGTTTGCTTGTGTCTAGTAACACCACGCAGCACTCAGCACCATTACAGGTCTCTTCAAGAAGCCAAGACACCAGCAAGAATGTGAACAATATGCCTCTACATGAAGCATTTGGAGTTTCAAATACGTTCACTGAGTAGGCAAATTTGCAAATATCAAGCCCTTGAATAATGACTGACTTCACGCACACTAGCACATACACACACACCTCAAAGACAAACGACAACATGAGAAAAAAATCCTTCACATACCTCAGACGAAAGATATGTTAATTACTCTATAAGGAGATTTTCTAAATTGAATAGGCAAATATCTCAAAAGAAAAAAATGGAAAGAGATTCTGTCGATTGTTTGGAGAAACATTTTTTAAAAATTTTTATCTCATCTAACAGTAATTCCAGTTTTAATAAGTAATTCAAAGGATACAAATTAGGATACATAGGGGAAGGGAGGGAAAGAAAAGGAGATGAAAAAAGGAATTAAAATGTGCTATGCATGTGTATCAACTCCCACCAGGAAGGTAAACATTATGTACTACATACATGTGCTAATAAATTAAAATGATAATAATTTTTAAAATAAAATGACCTTCGCAGGAAAATAAAATAAAATAAAATAATATATACACAAAGATAAATTTCCATTAACATTATTTTGTGCGTTGTTCATCAGAGTGGGGGAAACATGAGGAAGTTTTATATTTCTACAAACAAATCACTACTATACAGACCTGTAAAATGATATAAATTATCCTCTAATAGGATATAATATGTACATTTTCCAGCATATAAATTTAATTAATTTCAAATTGCACATTACTATGCAGAATTGTGCCCAATATATTTATATAAGTAAAAACAAGTTTTTAAACAATATTTACAACATGTGCCTATTTTTATGGATCCACAAATTTATTCACTAGTGTGTTAAAATTATTTTTTAGGAGCGGGAATAGCAACAGTCCTTAAAACACTTCTTGTCTATTCAAATTATGTCCGTAATTACCACATAGAGCTTTTGAAACAAAATTTTAGGAAACTGCAATGATCTTAGTATTCTTTTTTTAAGAAGGAAAATTGATCCTTTTCGTGGTACTCCCACGATACTGAAGCATCTTCACTGTCTCCACGACTCAGTTCAGCCAAGTAGATTAATTGATTTGATAAAGAAAATGACCCCATAGAGCCAGCTGATGAGAAACTGTGGTTCTCCTTATCCTGTACCTTCAGGCACGTGCCCAGTTCTCTGGGATTTCAGCTGCAGAATCTGAGGCTGTAGGTTGGGCTTCACACACATGGGACCACACGTTTGTGTGATTACATGATGCGTGGGATTTTCCTGCTCTGTGTGCAGAGAATAATCCAACCCCGCTGTTCAGCATGCTATGGGGCTGTTGTCATACTGCAGTGTGCTGTTGGCAGCTCTTTACTACAAGGTTATCAGTTTAGCTGTTGGCAAAGGTGTGGTAATAAAAACTGTAGTTTTCTGCTCTCACCATATGGAATGATTCTGTAGGGTATGCCCTGCCATTTCACTAACTATTAATAAAGCCATGCTGCTTTTTCCCACATGCTGTTAGAGTCTCTTTGAAAGATGTCTAGATTTTTACTCTGATATTATCAGAGCTCCTCCCCCTTTCAACCTTGTTGGACATAATCAATAGTTTGCTAATCTGGAATGTTCTATGTTTTTATGACAACATATTCTTTTGGGTATGGCTCCAGTCAATCGGTATGACGGTGGATAATGCACCAACATAAACTCACTAATCAGGTCTTGTGGTTATTACAAGCAATGAGCCAGTCCAACTCAAGGACACCGGATCTAATGAGGAGCTCATGACCGGAGTCCCTGCCTCTGCCAAGTGACTCTCCCCAGCAGGCACACTATCTTCTGTGTGATCTTCCAGACTACAAGTTTCTTTCTATTAAGAGAATGAGAACTTTCCTTGGATTGTTGAGGGTCTGTCTGATCAGAATAAACACACTTAGATCTCCCTGGCTGCCATGGACACCCAGCAGATAAGCATTACCCTGAACTCTCTAGAACCAAAACACTCCAGCTCTAAAAACATTTCAGAATCTGGCTTTCCTCTTTACAATGCCTAAAAGCTTGGTGATGCTGACCAGATTGATTATGACTGCGTGGAAAAATACTGAGAAATTTACTCTCTGGCTAAATACCAACAGGTAGCATGTACTCAGGTGTGGGAAAGTCAGCCTTTATAATTAATTTGGTAACTGGGAGACTATTAGAATATCCAATTATGCATTACTGGAAATATAAAGAGGCAATAGATAGTAACTATGTAAGATCTAGGTCATCCTTATATATGGAATTCAGTGTTACTCAGTGGAATAGATATATCTTCAGAGTAAGACAAAGTCAGTTTCACTTCCTGTCACTTCCTGTTCCACTAATTATCTCTATGATATCTGGTTTCGTAGCTAGTATCTATGAGCACAGTTTTACAAATGAAAGGGCCAATGAAATAACAGCAATAGTAACATGACATTAAATAACATGCAAAGCATGTAATTGCAACGTCTCAGTTAAATTATAACTCAAAAATTGCAAACGACTTTGAAGAAAAAAAACCCTTTCTGCTTCCTCTAGCATGGTGGTATAGAGTAATTTATGTCATGAGTAAGCTTTATAGAACTGCTTCTAAGAGCTAGACTGATACAAATTCCCACTAGGGAATTTGGTGGGCAGAGAGTGGGAGAGGAAACAGCACCTGTGGCATTGAGTTCATAGTCACAGTCCAACAAAAGGGACGGGCAAATTAACAAACATGACCAGTGAGGTAAGTCTGTAATAGATGCACTGCAAACAAAAATTACAGTTAAGTTTGATTAGTGCCAGATTGGTGTATTCAGTTAGAACTTCCAAAAGCACTGGTTCTTAAATCATGAAGAGAAGCAAGAAAAAGAAGATCTTCAGCCTCCTTTGATCATGAGTAATTAATGACAGTCCCCACCTCAAAACAATAGTATGCATATGGTAAATAACCAAGCAATATTTAATGAGCTTATCACATACATAAGGTAAAGAAATATAAGGGAACATATGTGGTACTGTAGATATTCATTACACAAGGTTCAATGACTGACGTGTAAAAATTAGTCATTTTCTCCCTCTAAAACTCATCTTGGTTTCTTACTCAAATCTCATACTTTTGAGGCAGGAATTTCCAGTTTATTGAATAATGACTTTCCCAGTCATTCTGGAAAATGGTTTTTCAAATCCAGGATTCTGTCCTTTCCTTCTTCCTTCCCAGAGATTCTTTTCATTATCTCTTAAATGGAGCTACCTACGTTTGTGTAAGTTTTACAGGTAATGTTTGTAAGCCTCGTGGTACCAGGCCTAAAGCATGTCCTCCACAGCTGAAAGAGGGACTTTACACCCTACTCACACACCCTTGTCTAGACCAAGGACCTATTGACACCCACTAGCTCAACTAAAAAGAATGCCAGCTTTTTACACGAGGAAATGAACGTGTAATCAGTTATGGAATAGAGTAAAACATAGGTTTCCTCCACTCCTGATGACTGGATATCCAAGCCCTATAGTTCCACTGCCCACAGCTGTACATACTATGTTTCTGCTGCCCAACAGACTCCATTTATTGTGCAACTCAGAAAGGAGTTCAGGCTACAGCCGGTATTAGTGAAACACAAATTTGCTCAATATTTACCTGGGTAATTATGAATCCTGTATCAGTAAAATTTCAAATACAGAGATTTTATCTTATCCATTGTACCTGAGCCATTTAATATCATAGTCAAGTAGACTTTTGAGATTCTGTGATAAGTTACTCAAACTCTTTGTACAAAAGAAGCCCAATGCTTGCAGAAGTAAATCAGTCCAAGGTCATAGGCTATAACTTTGGCCAAAGCTCCAAGGTGATGATATTAGGTTAACCTTAAAATTTAGCACGACAGTACGGACCCTTGTCTATATTAACAAGTACATAAGTAAACTATTTATGTCACAGGGTGAAACTAATGGACTGAAACAGGTATGACTACTTTTCAAACCTCACATGGTTGAAGTAGTTCAACCGTGAGATCCTCAGCATGTAATTACGTGGTAAAGTTCTAAATGATGATTAAGCAATACTGATGAATGTGAAGATTGGAAAAGAGAAAATAAACCACCATTGACAAACCCAGGAAACTCTTCTGTGTGCTCAATTTACGTAGTCAAATCATGGCAAAGAGGTAACTTTGGAGTAACCAAAGTAATCTTAGAATTTTAGGATTCTCTCCAACTTCCATGGAACTAGGAACAATCAGTCTCCAGGCATATAAAATCTAAGGTTACGCATATCTTTTGTGGTTTCAGAGAATTATGTTGCAACCAAATTAAGCTGTAGAATAAAATCTTCCTTTATTTGTATAATCTGCCCTGCCTCACTCCTAGTTGCTCAGGTTCCTTTTGCCCTCTACAATTAGGAACTAAACATGGGAGGAGTGAGAAACACCGAGTACCTAGTTCCAGCACTGGGCCTGCTGAACTCAAGTCCGTTCTCCCACTTTAACCCAACAGTCTAACAATAGGATCAGTTTACACAGGACACAGTTCTTTCAGCCTTTCGCTCCCTCTCATCTGTTTGAGGAAAGACAGTCACTAAACTATACAGAAACCAAACTTCCTCAAGTCTAGTAACTTGAGTTCTTAGAAAACCATACAGTATCTTTCATAACATCCAATGTTTCTCCAAAAGGCATGCAATGAGAAAAAAAGAGTTCTTCTTTCTCTCAGATTTATGACGAGAAGAAATGTAAACAAGAAATAAAGACAAAAAGCAGGGTCTAATCTAAAGACAAAATGTACAAGCCACTTACATATAACACTTCTTGCCATGTGGAGTAAAGACACCTTCCTTCAAGGCTGGGGATTTAGCACAGTGGCATAAGCACCTGCCTGGCAAGCTCTAGGTTGTAAGTTTGATCCCCAGTACCAGAAAAAAAAAAAGACCATTCATTTGTACTTGCCTATTAAATTTATTACCAGGTTACCTGATAAAATTATTTCTGAATTAAAATTGCCATTTTGGATGTGAAGTTTAGATTAGAATTCTATGACCCAAGGGCATATACACACTGTAACACAACAATTTCTTGTACGTCTGTAAGAAGAGTAAAACGGCCAAAAGCCTCCCTTAAATTAGAATTATTTCAGCACTGCAATTACTTCCAAGCACTGAATATGCAATACCCAGATATTCCTATAATTAAAATGTAATTCTAGGAAAGCCATTGTTACCATACAGATCCATTACTTTCCACTACAAATTAAATTCTTCATTAAATGTTGGCATAGTGGTATTGTTGCTTTCTAAATCTCCATCTGCCTCCCATTGATTTAGGTGCTTCATTTACTATAAGAGCAAACCAAAGCAACCTGAAAATAAAAAGAAATTCCAAATAAAGTCAAACTGAAGTCAACTTTTAGATATACTTTGAAATAGTCTCAGAAACTAATCTCCAAGTATTTTTCTACCTAGAAAAACAAAAGAAATAGTGGCAATATTTTTTTCAGGAGAATACTGTATGGCCTTGTCGTAAATATGTCTTTTATATATTAAGAATATGAATTCTGGCTACCATGCATTCAAATTCAAGTTATCACTGGGATGCCAGAAAGACAAATTACTTCAGACATTTCCACATTACGCTACAAAAATTGTTTGTTAAATCAGATGTATGGAAGTTGAAAATGAATTTTCTTGAAATAAGATTTTTAAAAGGGCAGTTAGTTTCCTCAGATTGGCCTTCAGAAGTCAATTTATCTTATAATGCTGCTGAACTATTAGATTTTTGAAAAGTATTAGCTAATACCACTATATTTATCACTGCAATAGTACAGTAGCTACTATGATATCATCCAATCTCATAACATCAGTGGGTATTGAAAGTTTCATTACAAATAGAACAAGATAGAATATAAATAATACCTAGAATCTTTTTTATTTCTGGGAGGTATATGTGAGTGATATTCTCTTTGGGGATGTTGCATTTTTATTTCTCTCTTAGTGACAACTTGGCTAGGTATTAGAAGTTTAGCCAGCTCTACCCTCTTAAACCCCCCCCACCATTATTGTTCTACTGCTTTTTATTATTTACCATTGGCATATTGGAAAGGCAAAATCACTTGCTTTTTAATGTACTATAGGCAAAGTGTTATTGTTGTGATTGCTTCATGGGGCAGGATAAAGCAAGATAGAGGTTAGGATGCCCATAGGAAAATGTTTCAGAATATGCCTACCTTTTAGTGGTGCAATTTTCAAATCTGCAAACTGCAATCTTTTTTCAGTTGAGAACTTAAAGATAAAATGCAGTTCATGATTTCATATGTATTTTATCAGAAGAATTTAAGCAGAGATGTAACCTGGTTAGGATTTTGTGAGCATTCCTGTGGCAATGCAGGGATTCAGTTTGTACAAAGATGGATGTGGACAGTACATTAGGGGTTCTACTACAAAACTACTACAGAGGACATGATGACAAATGGGCAGAGAAGAGGAATAAAATGAAAGAGATATTAAAGACATGAAATTTGAAAGACTTAGTAGTTTATTGGACCTGAAAGAATAGAAAAAGTTGAGAATGAATGATTACATGATGCATGGGTGACAGGGTCACTGCTACCCTCATGAATTAGGATTAGGCATTCGGGGAAGCAGTAAATTGAGGTGTTTGTTTATTCCAGCTGTCCAGTGTGGAGCAAGCTCTCTTAAAACTCAGGGTTTTAACGTGACTGTCCTGCATACTCCACTCTCTGCAGTCAGGCAGAGCTCAGGGGAATACTCATCTCTGCTGTTGGCTGGCACTAGGGCAGCGTGGTTGCAAACTGGAGGCTCCACTTCCACAATGGCTCACTCGCACGATTTGACTGGCCCGTTGGTGCTGCCCGGCAACCGGACCCTCTGCTGGCTCTGTCAGCTCAACCCCCATCTGCACGTGAGCTCTCCATGTGGCTGCTTGACTTTTCACAGCAGTGTATCTAGGACCCAAAATTGAACGTTTCGAACATAAGAAATGGAAGCTGTTAACGTCCTCATGCTCGAACTTGATTGACCCCAACTTGCTTCCACTGTATTCTACTGATGAATCATAAAGATCAGACACAAAAAGAGCCGCAGACCCCACTCTCAATTTGGTTACCAAATTTTAAAATCTCTATGATATTGGACCAGATAAGTCCAATTAATAACCTAATTTCTTCCAGTCAGGCAGGATGGTGCACACCTGTAACCCTAGTGCTCATGATGCTCAGGTAGGAGGGTCACTGCAAGTTTGAGGCCAGCCTAGGCTACACAGTGAGTTCAAGGCCGGTCTGGACTACACAGAGAGACCCTGTCCTAAAATTGTTTTAAAAAATAAGCTCAGATGAAGAAATACAAATGACAAGTAAATACATGAAAAAATGTTCAGCACCATTAGTCATGAGAGAAATGCAAATTAAAACCACACAGATTCCATCTCACTCCAGAAAGAATGGCCAGGATAAAGAAAACTACCAACAGCAAATGCTGGAGAGGCTGCGGTGGGGGGGGAGGGGGACTCTTTTGCACTGTTGGTGGGAATGTAGACTGGTGCAACCACTGTGGAGGTCAGTCTGAAAGTTCCTCAAAGAGCTTTAAATGGGATTGGAAGTCCCATTTGACCCAGCTATTCCACTTCTGGGCATATTCCCAGAAGAACTGAAAACATCATACCACAGTGATATATGTGCACCCATGTTTATAGCAGCACAATTTGTAATAGTCAAATCTTGGAAACAACCTAAATGCCCATCAACTGAGGAATGGATAAAAAAGATGTGGTATTTTTATACAATGGAGTACTACTCAGCTATAAAGAATGATCACACTGAGATATTTATAAATAAATGGACACGACTTAAGACCGTACTAATAAGCAAAATAAATCGAACTCACATGTATAAATACCATATTGTTTCCCTAGTGTAAGAAATGGTAAAAGTCCACAAGATATAAAATCCTCAATAAATTCAGTGAAAGGATAAGAATCTGCTCAAAAGGGAAAAAATAATATCTCAGGGAAAAGGAGGAAAAAGAAAAAAAATAGCTAAAATTGTATAAACACACTTAGGATAGCTAATATGATTGTGCTACAAATTCTATAAGTTCTTAGAAGAAAATAGTTAACATTCATAGGATTGGAACAATTTTACATGTTAGTATCTGGTGATCTGAGGAACTCTTGAAGATCATTATGTAAAATAACAACCCTAGTTTTGCTCCTACCACCTTGTTTTGAAGGCCTATATCGTCATTGTTTTGGGCTCTTTTCTATTGTTTTTTGTCTTTTTTGGTTCATATTTTTCTAGTAATCTGTTTTGTTTTGTTTTATTTTTGTTTTTCCCTCTAATACAGAAAGGATAGGTATACATGTAGAGGCTTATACATTTGTAGAACTTCTCCTAAACAGTTTATGAGAATCGGTTACATAGTGCATGATGAAATGAACAGCTACTTTGAAGAAAAAGAGACCGTATGGTATCCATTGCTGATTCCATATGGTCATGCTGTGAAATCCAGTAATGCCATTATTCTTTGTTCAGAGTGGTTTTAGTCTGTTTTTTATTGTTTAATTTCAACATACATGAAAGTATGGACAGCTAATTTGAAGAGAACAAGAGACATTATGGCAACCATTGTTGATTTTGCTATTGTCTGGTTTTGAAGGCCTATAATGCCTTCATCACTCTGTTCTGATCAGTTTAATACTATTTTGTTTTGTATGAATTCATTGTGTGTGAAGATATGGACAACTATTTGGAAGAAAACATGAGACATTATGGTAGCCATTGTAGATTTCCTGTTGTCTTGCTTTGAAATCTGTGTTACTTACATTGTTTTCTTCTAATCTGCTTTGTTCTGTTTTGTTATGTTTAGTTATACCCTCTTTAAAATTAAAAAAATAAATAAAATAAAATAAAATAAAATAAAATAAAATAAATAAAAATAAAGTGAAATAAGAATTTTTTAAAACTTAATTTCCAAATCTCCAGTTTAAAAATCAGGTAGAAAAAGATAAACCAACTTCAGAAATTTAGGCAGAGGCACATTTACTGTGACTTTAATGAGTCTTAACTTTTGGACTCTTCACTGCCAACATACAATAGGTAATTTTGTATTTTTTTTTCGTAAGGAGGGATCCTTACGTAAACATACAGCCCCTCAAAACCTGATCTATCCCTAGGTGAAGTTTACATCATAAAAGCAGATTATCTGAGAAATCTGTATAGAGTGAAAAGCATATCATAGTGAGTTAAGATAATGTCAAAATTCACACCATGAAATAGTGAGAGAAAGGAGATTAGGAATGTGAGTTTTAGCATATAATCAAAGAGGAACACGACACAGTAGAAAGTTTCAGAAACTATATGGGGAGGTGAGCTGGTAAACATTATCCAAAGAAAGCATAAAAATAAAAGAAAATAACTAAAAATAATTCTCTGAGTTCGCTTCTTGGAGATCTATTAACAACCTTGTCAAGACAGATTCAAAAGACGCAGAAGCAAACCATCAATATGTCGAGAATAAATGTTAATTGAAAAAAATGGAGACAGCCAGAAATTTGGCTAAAAAACATTAGAAATAAATACAAAAGTAAAGGGTGTTGGGAGCTAAAAAAAATAAAATAAAAACCAATACAACTTTCTGAAATTGTTTTCAGTAAAAATAGTGTTATAACTGAATAGTGTTATAACTATTAAAGAAACTGAAACAATATTTAAAACATTCCCACAGTGAAAACACCAGACTCAGATGGCTTTACACAAAAATTCTTCCAATCTCTCAAGAGAAAGAAATCATCTGTCTTAGACAATATCTTCCAAAAAAGAAAAAACAGAGAGAGAGAGGAAATAAGCCTTTAAGTCATTTTACATAACCAGCATGACCCTGACACCAAAACAATGCAGATATTAGAAAAGCAGTAACTTTTTCAGAGGCCTTTTTTAATTTATGAGGAAGGAAATAAAAAATCTTAAACAAAATGCTAGTAAGGTCAAATGAAGTTCTTTTTATCTAAGTACAGATTTTTTAAAAAATGAAGTTGCTTTTATCCCCAGAATGCAGATAGTTTAACGTTAGAAAAGACTATAATACAATTCAATACATTAACAAATTTTTTTAAAAAAGAAAATCATATGATTATTTTAATAGATGCAGAAGATCTGATAAAATTGAACATAGTACACACTCACAGTGAAAGAAGAATAGAAGGCAGTTCCCCTGGTGTAGGATCATCAGAAAACATTGGAATCCTGTTCTTTAAAGTTAAGAAAGGGGCATTTTTGTTATATATCATCACATTGTATGAAGGCTCCTTTAATACCAAATGCTTATGTTACTTCCTCAATTTCTGTGCTAATCTCATCTCTCAAGCTGTTTTGCTCACTCAGCCTCCAACTGATACCCACTGAGCACCTGGTTTCTAGGAAACATCTTGGTCTGAGTTGCACATTGAAAAGATAGGATCTTTCAGATGCCTGAGTTTAACCCCCAGAAACTCCTGTTTTATTGGTCAGGAGTATAGCATGGGCATCTGGGCTTTCAACATCTCCTCAGGAAAGTACTGCATAACTCCAGTTGAAGATTCTCATATTAGAGTCAAAACCCAAGGGTTTGGAAAGGACACAGTGGAGAAAAAGAGAGCAGTGATTTTTTTCTGCACATTAAAGTCACCTAAGGAGCTTTTAAAATTCCAATATCCAGATCTTGTCCTATGCCAATTTTTAAATCAGATTCTATGGGGGTAGAATCTGGGCACAAAATTTCCCTCAGAGTTGTTGGATTTAGTTTGTTGGTTTTGTTTTGCTTGTGGTACTGAGGATTAAACCTAGGGCTTTTGCACTGAGATGCACCTCCAGCCCTGTTTTATTTTCATCTTGAGACAGTCACTCACTAAGTTTCCTGGGCTGGGGTTGAACTTCGGTCCTCCTGCCTTACCCTTCCAGAGTGCTGGGACGACAGGTACAGGCCACACCAAAGTTTTCTCCTGTACAGCCAAGGTTAAGAATCACCACTATTTTCTCTCTGGGGAAAGTCAACTCTGGAGGACCTCTTAAAAGACCTCAGCAGCAACCTTGGATTCAATTACCATACAAATGCCAATGGCTTCAAAATCTGTACATCCTGTAAATAGAACCTTCCAGGTGCAAGCACTTTAAACCCAACTGTCAACTGTGCATCTTCTCTTGGAAGACCCATGCCTCCCAGTCCAGCGCGTCTCCTCCATCATTCTTGTACCCACCTGCTCACTTCTGTGAGACAGCAGGCTCCACAGGGTGGGGGAGGGAGGCTGTGCCTGTGTGTGTGTTCTATGTGAAGACTGAGCCAGTTCCTCAAATCTCTTTCGGCAAGAAATGGGGTTGGTTCCGCTTTATTGGCATTATCCTCCAAGGAGAAATTAAAAGTCATCACTAATAAGAAGAGGAGAGGTACAGGAACAAGCCGCTAGTGCGCTGTTGATATTATTGATTTAAAAAGATTTATGGAGGGAATGGCACAGGAAGGGGTAGAGGTCAGCCTGTAATAAAATATGCCTTAGAAACACACCAGCACTACCATTTTCAGAGGCATACAATTGATGGCAAGGCCTTTGTCCCAGTCCCAACAACCTCTGAACCACACTGCCTAGAACTGACTTCCTTCATGTTCTCTTCTTCCTTTTCCATCCAGTATTAAGAGGGCCCAAAGGGCTCCCACACCGTGTAACCCACAGAGCAATCTTCCCACACCCATTAACCCACAGAGTAAGAAGGGACTTTCCTGCCTAAGTGATAAGATGGGAATCCCCTGCCACAGAGGCGTCTAGAAAGTAAGGCACAGCCTTGAATAAATACAGTACACACCTCTCAGCCAAGGAAACCAATCTCCTCTAAGACCAGCTCTGTCTGACCTTTCGTAATTTGTCTCATTGAATCTCCGAGGGCTGATTTTAAAATATGATGTTTATTTAAATGAAAAAGAAAGTTGTAGTAAAAGATATATTAGTATTAATTCAGCTTAAAATCCTTCTTCCACTCGGAGCACACATCCCATCATCCTTATCACTTTCTGAAGCAGTTCTGGAAGTCCTCTTTCATGAGAATCTTTATGAGATGTAATGAAAATACTGTGAATGTTACTGCTGAGTACCATCCAACAAAAACCTAGGCTCATAAAAATATTGCTCTGTGTCTTCATCCACCTTACTCACTGGATCTGCATCAAGGAACTTCTGGCTCTTTCCCAAAGTCTAAATGACCATAAAAGGTAGATATTTTAAATGGATTTAGCACATCAAGGCAGCCATAATAGCACAACTAAAGATACTCATGAAGGAGGATTTCCAGAACTGCTTCAGAAAATGGAAGGAATGATGGGATGTGTGTTTGAACCAAAGAGGAGTCTCATGAGAGAGACTAATGGCAATGTGTCTTTTATTGTAATACAATTTTTAAAGCTTAAATATTCACAGTATTTTTCAGTCACACTTTTTACCTTATTTTTCCTACTTTAGAGATATGGAAACTGAACTTGCCCGTGATCAAACAACCACTGAACAGTAGAACCCAGTTGTAAGCCAATATATGTCAGAATAATTTCAAAATTATGTTTTATTTTTCTGTTGTAAAATATACTAGCCTGTCCTTGTAGTCAATTTTCTTTAGTTGCATTTTTCTTCTTCTTTTCTTATAGCTGAGTCAATGAAGATAATTTGCAAAAGAAAACTCAAATAAGTTTGTAAAGGATGAAAATTGCTTCTCCAAAGGTCTCCAAAATTGCCCTTTCCATCTTAAAAGAAAAGACAACTCATCTTAGATCTTATGTCAAAGCAATGCACAGTAATACCAGAAACTTTGTCTGTCTACCACTGCTAACATCAAGGACCTCGGTATTCACCTTTTTAGAATAAGCTGTTACCAAACAAACTCCAGCTCAACAGGGGAAACCCCAGGATCTGCCCCTGTGAGGAACACATTTTCCTGGAGCTGAACTCCCCAACAACCTTGGGTTGAAGAAACCCAGCTTTCTCCAGGTAAAAGGTGAAGGTGTGTAGGAGGGCCAGACCTTCTGGAACACTGCCAGAGGAGGCCGCCTTCTTGGGCCTACTCATCTGAGGCTAAAGTGTGAGCAGGGCGTTGTTTGAAAACCAGCAGAAGGGCCCCGCCTGCCCCAGCAGGGCAGTGCCAACTCTTCAGTTGCTTCAGCTGGAATGCTCCTGACTCACTGCTATGGCAATTTATCTTGTTGCTTATATTCATTAGATTAAAATGATTTAATGAGGCAGTGAATTGTGGGCTTGTTTGGTTGCCACTTCACCTTGCTCCTGCATTCCTTGGTTGTGTCCATGTATTTAAAACCTCAGGGGAAAGGAGGATATTTTTATTCCCACAGCACCCCTTCGGAACAAATTAGATACTGTTTTCTCTTGCTGCCTACCTCAGGATCTCACTGCTTTCTCCCTGCATAATGGGAAAGGAGCCATTTCAGTAATTGCCACGTTGTGAAGAGCTGCAGGGAGTGTTACAGTTACTGTGTCATTGTGCTTAATTTTAGTTAATAAGAATAAAAAACAGTAATGAAGCAGAGTCCACAAATGTATTGTTTTTCGAATCTGGCTCGGTCTTTGGCAATCTGTGTCCTGTTGTGGGAAAAAAAAAAAAAAAAAAAAGGCCAAATACTGAATGCAGAGACGTAGTCTCACACTTCCTTTCTCATTTACACACATTCAGGAGAAGGGGGAACCATGAGCATAAAACAGAAGGGGAAACGCACAGAATGCATCTCCGCCCTGCATAAAACTGGTGCATAACACCAGAAAAACGCTTGCTGATTTTATCTTTACCATGATTTAAAATCCAGTTCTTTTAGATCCCTGAACTTTAAAGACTAATGCATCTTAACAAAAATAAGTTCTGTCACTCAGCAGTTCTCTGCATTCTCCAAGAAACCCCTCTTTTCATTCAATCCTTCTACAACCTTTTCTGGCCTAACCCTGTGGCTACAGTCCTGTTTTTCTAATTAACATGTTATACTTCATCATTTAGCAGCTCCTGAATCTTTAATCCTCCTTAAAAAAAAATGCCTTTTAATCTGTCTCCCCTACACAGTGTGATATAATTTCTACAATTCCTCTTCCCATAGCATTTCACGAAATAAATGTACCTCTTCTCCCATAGGTAAGAAAGACTGTATTTCCCATGTTTGCATCTTGTTGTTCAATTGTTTTCCCCCATTACTACACAGCGGGAAATACAGTAAGGGAGAGAAAGCCACCCGCTGTGTTGGAGACAATCGCCATAGCCCATTTAGCTCCCTGTCACAGCTCTACTTGGTATGGCATTTAAGAGAGTCTAGGGAGAAAACACCAGACCCAAAACTTGCTATTTCAGTGATTGCCAGCAAGAACAGCATGTCTGCCTGCCTGCCTGCCTGCCTGCCCGCCCTCACTGGTGCCATCCGCCTAGGTTACAGTCATCTATGCCATAAGTAAATATCAAAGCGTGACTGGAGAAAAGCGTTCTTTAAACTATAATTCATACTTCCTGGTCATCACATTAAGATTATCATTAAATAAAGACCTTTTAGCTCATGGTAGCAAGATTCTGGAGCTTCTACTATATGGTTGTAGTTGTTCTGTTCTACGTGTTTATAAAATCACCTCAATTCTTTCATAAATGAGTCAGCTTCTCTTCCTGTCTCAATGAATTTCACAGTTCATTGAAATCTAGCTCCATGTCTAATGGCAACTGTAAGAAGAAAGTCAGCGCAGCTGTGTCCTTTTATAAATTTTTGATAGTTGAAAAAGACTTAGGACAACTTTCCGCTCCACTGTCAGCTCTCTGTTCCCTCCTGCAGCATGGAAGAATCAGACAGGGTCATAGTCACTGGTTTGGACACAGTGCCATAGACTTTGTTTATGAACCTGTGGCCAGCTTACATCTGGCAGTAACCTGAGCTTAGACACTATGACCACAGTGCCAGTCAAAGCAAGATGATATTTTAATGTGAAAAACTATGACTTTTCTGGGTACAAGATGTATCAGAAGAATATGTGGATTTTTGCTCTTTGTTGTTACTTTGGTTCTGTTTTGATTTTGATTTGCTTTTGTTTTCTGTTCATTTTTGAGACAGGGTCTCACTATGTAGTCCAGCCTAGTCTCAAACACCCTGTAGAGCTCAGACTGGCCTTGAACTTTTGATCTTTCTGCCTCAGTTTCCTGTGTGCCGGATTACTGGCATGTGCCACCACACCAAGCCTGAATGCATGATTCTTTTTAGTTCAAAATTTGTTAGAGTTAAATGCAAACACATAGAAATTAAGATCTGAATATGTGCATACTGGAGAGTCATATTAATGAAAACTCCACTCAATGTAGTTGCTACCGAAATCCTTGCATTAGCTTGCTACAACTCAGTATTGCAGATTATGTCTAAAGATTGGCTAGAAGAAACTAGGAAGCACCCCAGAAAAAATGGCCATCATCAATAAATCAAGTGCTGGAGGGGCTATGGGGGAAAAGGAACCCTTCTCCACTGCTGGTGGGAGTGTAGACTGATACAACCACTGTGGAAGTCAGTGTGGAGATTCCTCAAAAAACTAGGACTAGAGGTCCCATTTGACCCAGTTATTCCCAGAAGAATTAAGAACATCATACCACCGTGATATATATGCACCTATGTTTATAACAGCACAATTTATAACAGCTGTATCTTGAAAACAACCAAATGCATACCCACTGAGGAATGGATTAAAAAGATGTGGTATTTTTATATATTGGAGTACTAGTCAGCTATAAAGAAGGATAAACTCAAAGCTTTTATAGGTAAATTGATGCAACTAGGGACCATACTCATAAGTGAAATAAATCAAATTTGCATGTGTAAGCATTATCTTGTCTCCCTAGTGTAAGAATCTAAAAGAATAAATAAGATACAAAATCTGCAATAGATATTGAGAAAGGGAAAAAAACTGCTCACAAGGAAAGAACAAGTGGGATAGAGGAAAGAAGAAAGAAGTAGGAAAAATAAGGTAAAAAGTCTGACTGAAAAATACTGTGAATATTTAAGCTTTAAAAATTGTATTACAATAAAAGACACATTGCCATTAGTCTCTCTCATGAGACTCCTCTTTGGTTCAAACACACATCCCATCATTCCTTCCATATATAAATATAATTTAGTTAGCATATATGTAATCATACTACTAATTTCTTTCAATTCCTTGAAAAGATCGGTTTGTGCTTATATTGGTTGATTGATTTTACATGCCTATATCTTATAATCTGAGCAACTGCTTTGAAGATGACAATAGACAATATAGTAACTAGTGTTGATATCTTATTACACTGTTTTGAAACTCTCTATCATTTTTTTTGTTTTGTTTTGTTTTGTTTTTCTTTCTTTAAAGTTAAAAAAAAGGAAATCCTCAAAAATACTTTCTTACCAAAAAAAAAAAAAAAACTAGGAAAAAATTGATAGAAAAAATTGGGGAAAAATTTAACTGAGTCTAGTGGACTTCGGATCACTCCAAATGGAAGTCATTTACCAAGAAACTATGAAAAGAGATTCTGCCAGACCACTGTAATCCAAGATGTGAATTTACTCTGGCAGAAATTCACATCTCTAGGGATTAGACATCATCAACAAATTCAGAAGGCAACTCCCAAAATCAAAGGAAAGCTGGCATGTCTTCCCCAGAGTCATATGTTGAAGATTAATCTCCAGTGTATTGGCATTTTGGAAGTAAAGACTCTGGGTGGTCATTAAATCACGGTGGGGGTGTGGGGAGACCTTACTAATGACATTTGTGCCTTTATAAGAAGAGACATCAGAGAAATGATCTCCTCTCCACCAAGAGAGGAGACAATGAAAAACCTTCTGTCTGTAAACCAGGAAAAGGGCCTTTGCCAAGAGCCTAACTATCCTGGCATCCTGATCTCAGATTTCTAGCCTCTACAACTGTGAGAAATAAATTTCTCCTGTTTAGCCCCCCGGTCTGTGGTAAGTTATTATAGCAACTTGAACTAGCTGACATGGAAGGCAACCCCCAAATTTATCAGTGTTACATACTTCTCCTGCAGTAAATAAACACAGTTTAACTCCAAGAAATTTCTGATTTTGAGTTCATAAATGTTAATAAAATGAAACCTATAATATTTATAATTTTTTATTAAGGGATATGTGCATTTTTGGAATTTGAAGTATTTATGGGAGAATTTGGATTCTTTGTGTGACAGTTCAGCCTTGCAATTCCAATTTAAAATATATAATTGAGCTATTGATTCAGAGTTGTGATTTTTAATACAGAACTTTGGAAGACTTAAACTTCAGTGTTCCCATGTCTATGAATTTGATTTATTGGTTTTATAAGCTATTGAAGTATTTAGGAAGGATTTGTTGGCTAAAGGAATTGTAGTCTATAAATGGAAAATTAAGCATATTTAAATCGTAAACATTTAAGATGCTCCATGCTATTTAATCAAGTCTGTGTAAAGGGCTGAGTAGTCAACATGCCCTTAAAAATATTATTAAAATTTGTTAGATTTATAAAAAGGAAAATAAGAACTCAAGCGCTATAAAAAGAACTGTATTTTTTGATTTGTAACATTAATTGACTATTAAATTTTCAAATCTCTGAGTAATCCTTTTGGCACATAAAAATTTCCTTTAAGGACAACTATACCACACCAAAAAATGTCCTTGGGGGCTTAGGTTGAAGAGAAAAAAACTGTGTTCAAAAAGAAAAGGAAAGGGAAATACATACATTTTATATGACCCATTACCCCTGCTCTCCTCTATCTCTCTGTACATACAGGAGAAATGCTATGAGTTAATGTGAATGAAGCAAAATATCAAGATTAATCAATAATTATTTATTACTGAACGCCTCCTCTGTTTTACACTATGGGAAAATATCATAACGCGGGTGAAGTTTATAATCTAGTGAAGCAGGAAAAAATGCACAAATCTGAGACAATTACAGAACAAAATGATTCAGTTCAATAAATATTTATTGAGAGCTAACCTTGCAAGAGATACAGTGATTGGCTCCAGGGACAGAAGGGAGTGGGGTCAAAAACAAACAGTAAGCTTGATAATTAAGTGCTAAATTGTGTATTGCAGAAGTCAAGTGAGATGCATTCAAAGGGAGAAACCTAAGTCTATTGGAACAGCTGAGATTTATGGATGAGGTAAGAACTGATCTGGGCTTTGAAGGATGAAGAGGATTTTAATACGCAAAAGGAGGGGGCAGGGCTGGTGGGAATAGGGCTTAGCATGAACTCTGTGTGCAAAGGGAATAACAAAGAAACCAGCAGAGTAGAGATGCTCCTCAGTGAGTGACAGTGGGATTAGACTGTGGTGATATATCTGAATTACACAGGACCAAAACTCACTTTAGTTACTAGTGTAGGTTACTAAAGACTAGAGCTCAAATCAGTAATAATTAATATCAAACTCTGGGAGAAAGTAACATAAAATAATATTAACTCTTACTCATCATTGCAAGAAACCAATAAATATTATTTAAAATTGATTAATCTTTTTTTAAAAATAGAAGCATGTAGTTGTAAACCCTTTAAGGAAAATACTAGAGGAGAAACAAAGCTAAAGTAGCTTGTTTCTCACAATGAAACTGAGGACGTGGAGGATGGGAGCAGGGAACATTAATTTTCATCACAACTCTATTTGAGTTGATACCACTTTGATCTAAATATGAAAATTGAAGGCAAATATCAGTCTAATTATTAGGCCATGGAACAACACAAAGCAATCAAGAGTTACTATATTCTGCAAATGGAAATACCACTAAAAAATAGAACATTGTAAGTAGATTGATATCTTTGGTTTCCGGTCTGTTAATATACTAGAGCAATACAAAACTGGTTTAAAAAACAAAAACAAAAAAGTGAGCTATTTCATGGCAAACTCTTGAGGGTAAGGTTAGGGCTATAATCCATGGCAATGCAGGGAGGCTTCTTGGGACAAACAGGAAATGGGTTAAGCTTGGAAGTCTTTCCCTTGCACTGACCTCCACCAGGCCTAAACCATAGCCTCCCTTTACGGAAAGCTTTCCACATTTTCAGTTGACTGTGGTTTCAGTTACCCACTCTGTCAACTCTGGTTTGAAAACACTAAATGGAAAATTCCAGAAATAAATAATTCATAAGTTTTAAATTGAGCACCATTCTACAGAATGTGATGAAATCTGTCACTATCCTACTTCCGCCCATCTGGGACGTGGATCATCCCTGTGTCCTACCTGCCTGTTTGTCACTTAGCCCTTATCAGATCTAGTGAGCACAATGTTCTGCTCAAGGAACTTTTATTTCACTTAATAATGGCCCCAGAGCAAAGAGCGGTAATTCCAGGGAGGATCAGGGCATAGAGCGCAGAAGGAGAGATGAACTCCGGTGGCTGTGACAGTGCTGCAGGGCACACAGGAAAAAGACACAGTACATAGAAGGGCTGAGTACTGGCCAGTTTCAGGTACCCACTGGGAGTCTGGGAGTCTCAGAACATCTCCCCTATGCTAAGGGGACAATTACTGTGTCTAGTTTTTTATTCATATGCTTTCTATTCTTTTGTGCTTAAGAGGTCTTCAAGTCATGTAAGCTTCAAGCCCTGAATGACCTTAGTTTGAACCATGATCTTCTTGATTTCATAACAGCTCTTTAATGTCTGCCTTATTTTATGTTTCTTAGAATGAACATAGTGGAAAAAAAAAAAGAATGAACATAGTGTATCCTTTTCATGTCACTTTTAATCAAGGCACACAGTCTTAAATATGCTAATAAATAATTTTTATTCAAAATAAAAATCCCTACTTAATTCATTAAGCAGTACCAACGCATTTAAATTTTAAGTAAGGAAATGACCGAAGGGGAGAAGTGATTTGCCAAACATTCCTTTGACATAGTTGAAATGAAGTTAAGCGAGACCTGAAGCAGAGGGACCAGCCGACGAATGGTGGGTAAGTTAGGAAAGCGTGGACGAGCTAGTCACAGAAGAACGCAGAAAATGGAACTAGATACAAGGAAGATTTGAAAATAGAAATGACCAAGTCTGATTACCAGCTGAAGAAGCGTCCCACAAACAAGGATGGTCCTTTAACATACTTCCAAATATACATTAGAATAGATTCTCATGTGTTGTTCTTCATTGAACAGGTTTCTTACCAGTTTCCACAGAAAATTTGATCAGCAAAACCAGTTTGAATGAACTCATGCCATCAGACCTTCTGTAACTCTAAATGTTTATAGGCAAAATTCTAAAAAAAAAAAAAAAAAAACTCAGAATTCAACCAAATTTTTAAACAGTGTTCTTTTAATAACAAAATCTTGGATGTTCTGGCCCTGGATATGTATTAATATTTCTGTACACAGTCTTAGGAACATGTGCTGATGAGAAAGGCTAATAAATGGATTCAATTAAACCACTCAGCAGTCTTTTGGGCCAAGGGAGTTCTCGCTTAGACACAGTTTATATCCTGTGGCAGAGAGAGAATCTACATTCTGCTGCAGGAAGCACGTAACAGAATTACTCAACAAGGGTAAAGCCACTTGGTAAGCAATGACAAACACCAAGACAAACAATGTTGAGGGTAGCTAAGTATTTCTTATTGATCTTGCAAGCTGGTATTTTGTAATACTGCCTCTGTGGTATATTTTCAGTTGTGTGTATGTAACATAAGGATTCTTTTATGTTGTTTTGTTTTTTGTTTTTTATCTTTTTTTGGTTATATATAGATATATACATATACATTATCTATCTATTATATATATATGTTAATAACATTCATCATAGGAAATTTGTATCTACACATGATATATCTTGCTTCTTTTTTTTCTCATTCCTCTCTTCTCCCTCCAGCTTCTCTTCCCTTATTTATTTACAAGACCTTTGTTTCCGTTTTTTCTTTCGATTATTTTTTTCTTGTCCTTTCCTTTCTTTCCTCCACCCCTTCCTTTGTTCCCCTTGTTATTTGAACATCTTCTTTCCTTATCCTAGTATCTATGGTACATTTCAGTTCTTATTTATACTTTTGGTTTCTCACACTAGAGAAACAATGCAGTATTTTAAACATGTATGCCTGATTTATTTCACTTTAGAGGATGATCTGAAGGTGCATCCATTTAGCTAGAAATGTTTCAAGCTTATCCTTCTTTATGGCAGAGTAGTACTCCATTATATTAAAAATATACTTTTTTCCATTCATTTGTTGATGAGCATTTGAGCTATTTCCAAGATTTAGCTGTTACAGACTGATGCTATACATGAGTATGCACATACCACTGAGATATGACGCTTTTAATTTGGGGAGAAAGATACCAAGAAGGGGAATAGATGGGTCAAATGAAACCTTTAAGTTTGATGAGAAATCTCCACACTGACTTCCATAGTGGTTACACCAGTCTACATTCTCACAGTGGAGAAAGGTTCCTTTTTAACCACAGTCCTGCCAGCATTTATTACTGGTTAATTTCTTGGCCATTATTTCTGGAGTGAGACAGAATCTTAGCATTGTTTTAATTTACATCTTTCAAATGACCAGTGATGTTGAACATTTTTAAATATATTTATTTGCCACTTCTACTTCTTCATCTAAGAAGTGTATATTCACTTCAGATGCCCATTTTTGGACTGGGTCTTTAAATTCAGGGAGAGGATCTGATTTTTTTAGTTCTTTATATATTCTAGATATTAGTTCTTTAAAGAACAGCTGGGAAAATTTTTTCCCACTCTGTGGGTTGTCTCTTCACTCTGTTCATAGTTTCCTTTGCTGTGCAAAAGCTTTTTAAATAATGTTGATTCTTTGTGATATTTCCTGTGCATTTGGGGTTTTGTTCATAAAGTCTTTCCCTACACCAATATCTCCAAGAATTCTACCTATTCTATTCTATCTTCCAGCATACATAATGTTCCTATTTTAATATCTTTGATTCATTTTTTCAGTTTTAGTTTAGTGCATGGTGAGAGAGATGGGTCTAGTTTTAGCCTTTGACATGGAAAGCCAGTTTTGCCAGCACCATTTATTAAAGAGGCTATCAGTCTTCCCATAAAGGTGTGTGGCTCCTTTGTTAAAAATAAAGTGGCTGAGTGTTTGGAGTTGTTTCTCCATCTTTCAGTCTGTTGCATTGATCTTCAGTTCTGTTACCATGCTGTTTTTATCACAATAGCTTTGTAATATAATTTCAAATCAGAGACTGTGATGCCCAGTGACTTGCCCTTGTTGCCTATAATTGCTTTTGCTATCCAAGGTCTCTTCTGGTTCCAAATACATTTTAGGATTGTTCTCTCTAATTCTGTGAGACACGCTATTGGTATTTTGACTGGAATTGCATTAAACCTGTGTAAAAATTTTGGAAATATGGCCATTTTCACTATATTGCTTTTTCCTACCCAAAAATACAGGATATTTTTTCATTTTCTAATATCTTCTTTGATCTCATTTTTCAGAGTACTTTAGTTTTCCATGTGAAGGTCTTTTACTTCCTTTGTTACACTGATCCCTAGTCATTTCATTTTTCTGGATGCAATTGTGAAAAGTATTGTTTCTCTAATTTCTCTCTTTTTGAGTTTGTTATTTGTATACAGGAATGCTATTGATTTTTGAGTGTTAACTTTGAATCTAGCGATGGCACTGAATTTGATTAGTAAATCTAGAAGTGTTTTGGTAGAACTTTTGGAGTCTTCTACATAGAATATCATGTCATCTGCAAATAATGATAATTTAATTTCTTCCTTTCCTATTCTTGTTCTTTTTATTTCTGTGTGTTGTCTAATTGCTTTGGCTAATGTTTCCAGAACTATTTTCAATAGTGGACATCTATGTCTCATTCCTGATTTTATAGTGAAAGCTTTCAGCTTCTGTCAATTTAGTATGATGCTGGCTGTTGGTTTGTCATAGATGGCTATTATCAGATTGAGATAAAGACCATCTATTCCAAATTTTTGTAGGGTTTTTATCATGAGTGAGTGTTGGACTTGTGAAACACTTTTTCTATATCTATTGAGATGATCATATGATTTTCATCCTTGGCTCTGTTAATATGGTAAATTACATTTATTGATTTGCATATGCTGAATCATCTCTGGGATGAATCATATTTAGTCATGGTATATAATCTTTCTGATGATTCATTACATTGTTTCCCAGTATGTTACTGAGGATTTCTGATGTCTAGCTTCATTAGGGAGAATGGTCTATAGATCTCCTTCTTGACTGGATCCTTCTCTGATTTTGGCATTGGGATAATGCTTGCTCCAGGAATGAATTTGGGAGTACTGCTTCCCTTTCAATTTCTTGAAAGAGTCTGTGAGGTAGCAGCAGTAAGTCTTTTACAAATTTATAGTAGAATTCAGCTGTGAATCCATCAGGGCCTGGGCTTTTCAACATAGGGATTCTTAATATGCTGTTGATCTTTGAATTTCTCTATAGAAATAAGAAATCTAGAATCATGTCTGTATGCAGTCAGCCCAGCACCATTGACCTAGAAAGTAAAGCCAGTTAATGATGCACTTGGGTTGTTTCCCAATTAATTGATTCAACAAGGATAGATCAGTTTGAAATTTGGTAGGAACTGCTTTCTTTCATTCTGTTTCCTAGTGTGGGATGTTAGAGATGGAAATTAGGGGTTCTCTCTCTCTCTCTCTCTCTCAAAAATGGAGCACTAATGTTCTACTCTTGTGTTTAAAAAGTTAACTTTTTTATTACATAACTAAGCACTAAAATTTCATTTGCTAATCATAATGCCTATTGAGTACAGAAAGCAAGTGTTAAAGTGGAAATACAGAACTAAATGCATGTAGCAGCCTCCTGCGACACTTCTGAGCCACCTGAGTAAACGAGACAGATGTGGTACTGGGAGTGCCATCTATGATGCAGGCATTCATATGTATGATTATTCCACCAACACTAAAAAGAAGAGGGAGAAACCTTGTACATAGTGTAAGCTTTACTGCCTCCTAAAAAGAAACCCTTTCGACATTTATCCTAGCTTCATCTATCATTTGTTCTCACATTCTTCATATCCACAAGCTCTCTCTCTCTCTCTTCACTGGTTCCTTGCATTGCTGTGGTAGCCTTCCATAAAAAGAAAAAGAAAAGAAAGAAAGGGAGAAGATCTCAGGAAAGGGGAAGTGGACAAAGAAAAGTAAAAATGATCAAGATGTAAAGTGTGTGACAGAATTTCCCAAAACAAATGTAATTATTATGTGTCACAAACATACTACTAGTGAAACATATGTATGCGTATATTCCTTCTTAACAACGTAAGCTCCATTAGAAAGCTGTGTCCAGTCCCTGCTTCCTCAGCCTCTCCACCCACACCCTCTTCACCCACGGTAGTTTCAGGCCTGCTGCCTCTCCCCAGGAACTCCCAGCCAAGACTGATACTTAGACCAAATCCAGTGGTCCTTATTTCTATGACCACTCAACTGCTTTTCATACTGTTGAAGTCTTTCCTTACCCTAACTTCTTTGCACAAACAAAAAAACCAAACCAAAGAAAAGCAAACAAACAAATAAAAACCCCTGGATCTGTTGCCCTATTTCATCTCAGTTTTTTGCTGGGTCATCCTTTTAATGAATAATTTAATGCAGTCCCTGGATTTTGTTTTCTAGCTCTCTTTTCCTCTGGTAGATGCTCTCCATGCTTTTATCTCCTCTAATAAATTGAATCCCCATCTATATGTGATGATGGAGCTTCAGAGTCACAGATACAATGAGCAGGGATAGAATATCTGGCTGCTGCAGAAGCCTCCCATGTTTGAAAATCCAGAACCAAATCCATCTTCTCTTTGCCCACGTGTCCCTGTCCTGGGCTCACCCCTTATTGAACAACGTCACAATCCACCTAGCTTTGCTATGTAGGATGTTGGTGCCAGTGTAGGCAAAACTTTTCAATGCCTTCCAAGTTGTGCTTTGTTATTTTTCATTAGGCTGAGCTCATCAGTCCCGATTCATTGCTTTCATCCTACCTTTCATGTAATTTTGAAAGTCAGTTGTGTTTGAAAAATAAAATGTCTCATGAACTATTTTGACAGATGTATAGCAAACCTATATGGTTTGTTCTCATAGGCTACTGATCCCGTTCATAAGGGCAAGGCCAGGGCTGGGGATGTGACTCAGTGGTAGACCACTTACCGAGGTTCATGATCCCCAGTATGGAAAAAAAAAAGTCAGGAGCTTGTGACTTAGTCACTTCCCCAAAGCCCCGCCTTTTAGTACTGTTGCATAGGACATTACATTTCAACAAGTAAATTGTGGGGAACACAAATGTCCAAACCACTGCACACGTCTACTTTACGTGAATACTGTGAAGATATAATGAAATGCTGGGTGCTCAGTTTTCAACATTCTCCCCACCACTGTCCTTCACTCCTCTAATTCTAAGGTAGTTTATACCTCTGGTGAAGAATGAAGGATACCTAGAAAAAAATCCAATATAATTCTGGATCAGAACCCTTGCAACAGACCTCTAGGAGGTTAAATTTGCTTTAAAATTACTTCAAATGCCTTAAACTGAATTTTTTAGTTGTTGGCTACAATGGACCCAAATCCAGAATGGAGCTACCTCCATAATGGTATCTCCAGAACGAAGCTGACTTCTTGGTGCCCTTGATATTCTCCTGAGTGGGAATGGATTCGGTGACCAGGAGCAGGGCTGACTGTTCTACCTTCCAGTGCTACTTTAACTCCTAATGAAATTCTCACAATGCTTCAAAACTAAAAAGGAAAGAAAGGAAGTGGAAAACCAAAGGGAACGCTCTGAATAGTATCAGCTACTGCTCTAGAAATACTTTCAGCTACCTTCTTTAAAAGGATGAGCTGCCCAGGAGATGATTCTGTAATCAGAAACAGGGTGGGGCATATAAACCATCCCTAGGAGAAAACAGGAACTGTTTGCTAAGTCAGTCTATGGTTGAGGTATAAGGGTCGGGTACAGGGAAACACAACTTTGATCAAATGATTGTCACCAGAATCCCAGTGTAAAGGAAGAACCAAGCTGGTGACATTTGGAGCCAAGTTACACCCATGCTTTGAAAACCCCACGCTGCAGGTACAAGTCTAGCTACCAGTCAATCACCAGCAGCTTCACAAGGAGCCAGAGGCTCCCAGCAAACACCCCCTTCTCACTTCCCTTTAGGGGATCCCTGAGACAGAGCTCCCTTAGAATGGGCCACAACATACACCTGGGCTTACAAGTCACACACAGGGACTGTATTATTAGTCATTGGCTAAATTGATCACCAAGTCAACTCTCCTTTAACCCAAGAAGCCAGGCCACACTCTTTTTTAGCATAGTTATCTTCAAAGTAGGGTACTCATGTACTCCTGAAAGACCCCTGAAGACTTTCTAAGGGGTACAAAGAAAAGGATTGTGTTAAGGGAGTCTGTTTCCTCAAACTTTATAAGTCTTATCTATCAGAGAAAGAGCTTGATGTCAAAATAGCCTCCTTATCTCATCTTCTACTATATTGAAGAAATGCATACCTCATCCTAATTCCAAATCTGACTACAGTGCAGTCCCAAGCACCTGCAGACACCAGCAAAGGACAAATAATGTGTTAGACCAGGTATTGAAGAAGCAAACAATGGTAAAGGCTTGAAATAAATACCTTTGCTAACCAGATGCGCACTTATTCTTTGCTTTCCACAGATTGAATGAAGTAGTCTCTGATGACAAGTGATTTTCAGCAAATGACCCCAGAATTCAAATTATATCTGAGAAGAATATTACTTCTTCCAACTGGGCATGGTGGTGCATGCTTTAATCCCAGCTCTGGGGAAACTGAGGCGCAAAGGTCATGAATTTGAGACTGGCTTGGACTACATAATGAGAACCTCTCTCAATAATTGATTAATGTCTATCACCTATTAATGAGAATCTTTCTTGTATGTGTGCATGTGTGTAGATGTGCATATGCATATGTGACATAAGATAAAAACAGAATAGATGCTAAAGCAATCTCAGCCTGTGAACAGCTTAGAGACATCCACAGATATATCACCTAATTGGAAGAAAAGCCACGTTCACTTGATTAGGGTATGTATTGTCAATAAAAATTAACACTTGTAACCATGCAATCATATGTAATTTTTAAACTAAAATTCATACTTATTTTGTTGATGAGATATGAGTATGGTTACATAAATCCAAAGAGGAAAAAAATGATACAAAGTCTGCCAGTGTTAAAGAAGAGCTTGTTCATGAATTTTTTAAGTGACTGATGATGGGTATCCGATTGCTGTGGTATTTGAGTCCCATTAGAAACATTTTTAAAAGTGATGTAACGGTTTTATTCTGGAATGTCAATTTTTGCAGTACCCTGGATATTGTACCCTTTGCTACAACTTCCACTTATGCCAAACTGTAGCTGCCATTTCTAAAAAGCTTGGGATCCACTACTTTTCAATATTCTTCATTTAGGGAGCACAAGCACCAAAGGATCTAAAAATGACAACTATTATAGAATAGTGGTTTCCTAATCTCACAGGAAAGCATTACCTCTTACACTTTTAAGACGGTAGTTTTATTTCCTATACCTATTTACATACACACAAAAATCAAGTTTATTAAGAAAACTTAATAGGCATTCACTAACATTTGTGTTATTAAATTAATTTTAATGTTCACTAAAATAGCATCCTACATGAATTTAAAGATTTTAGCTTACATACACTTGAAGTACATGGTTCACTGATCCAGACTGTGTTTGGGGCATCCGGTGAATCCTATCTCTGCACTCACACCTCAGCCTCTGGCTTCTGAACAAGGAGGCTCCGGATAAGTTCCTTGGACCTTTGCAGGGCTCTTTCCCTATTCAAGTGCTGGGAAAATATTCAGGCCACTGCAAGGGACATTCTGCAGAGGGGCCTACAGATTCAAATGCTTGCTGCGGCCAAGCGGGTAGCTTAAATGAGCATGCCTGCCCAGGGCTAAGAAAAGAGGCAGAGGTTGGCTGTAGGGCACGCAGTAGCGCACTGTGTGCCTGACTTGAAAGGGGGAGCTGCTTTTTTAATTTTTTAGCTCCATCCATTTGTGGAGGGGATTTGTGCTACATGACACTTTTTATTTCACAGGGAAAGCTGGATTTTTTTATTTTTATTTTTTGAGTTAAGACTTTGGATTTTTAATCCACTGTAGTACAAAACACTCCTGATGAGTGTACCCTACACAGGACAAGGAGAAAAATTCAGCTCTTGGGGTCTACTTTGCAATGTTTGCACCAGTGCTACACAGATAGGCCCCAGGTTGAAGAGCTGTTTGTGACATTCCACAGTGAGCTGTGCATAGCAACTGAGAACAACATTTAGAAACAGCCCTAACAGTCTGACAGAGTGGTTTTCTGAATCTAATAATACAAAAATTGGCTTATATTTTGTATGTCTCTTTTGTTTACTTCCCTAATTTAAAAACATGTATCACTGAGCAGTGAATTAAAATCCTCAGCCCACTGACTGTTCAAAATGAATTGTCACAAAGTGAGGCATGATGCTACACCTGTAGTCTCACCTATTTGGGGAAGCTGAGGCAGGAGGATGGTTTGATTCCAAGAGATCCAGGCTGCCTCCACAGCACAGTGAGACCCTGCCTCAAGGGGAAAAAAGGTAGCATTGCCACGGTCTTCATCAAAGCAAAAGATATATTTGAAGGTGCTGCCTTTCTAAACCAAGATTAGGGCTTGGTAACTGAATGTCAGACTCTGTAATGTTCTCATAGACCACTTAAAGAGACAAGTGTGTGAATTAAAATGTACCCAGTTCTAACCAGCTGACAAGTATTTGGCAGTAAAGCCCCAGAAGGTGACCTCTTTTCCCCAGAGGAATGGAAGAAATGTCATGAGTCACTCCTGCAAGATTGCGCCAAGGTTGCTCCAGGCCAACTGTGGGAGGAACAGCCTAAGAGACCTACGCCTACCAGTCCCAGGTCAAGGGGCAGAGAGTGTCTTCAGGCTGTGTGTCTGCCTGTTCCCAAGCTGAGCCACTCGGAGGCCAGCCCCCTGCTTGCCCGTGTCCCCAACGTAGTCCCTTCCCACTGGAATTCTTTCTCTTCCTGCGCAGGATAGGGCCATTGAACTGACCTTCAATACCTAGCAACCAAGCTTTTAATCCTAGAGGTTCTGCCCAATTTGACCTCTAGCCACTGTCTTCTTGCTTAGGTGGAAACTGCAGGGTGGGAAGCTGGTTGCCGGCAAGCTATCAGAGTTTAGCACCCAGATCTAGGTAGCTGACACCATGCGGGCAGGAGAGCTGTAGTGGGCATCTTTCTCTAGAAGGTGCGTGAGCACAGCCAGACCAAAAAAGAAACATGTTTAGAGGTAGAAGAGCTCTTCCTCTTGAGACGGAAGAGACAGACTCTCAGGTCTGCACACTCCTCTCCAATGAGCGAGGGAAACCCCCTAAATAAACAGTCCAAGTCTGGGGCGAGCACCCTCACTCTTTCCCCTTGGGCAGCTGTAGCACAAGTCCTGGCTTCCCCAGCTGCAAGCATGGCCCCAGGGGAACTTTCTCCAAGGGGTTGGCTGGGCTTAGGGGTGGCCTGGTGGGAGAGCTTCTCCTTAGGGCCATCTGGAGGGAAGCAATCATAATCTGCAAATTCTCCTGAAAGAATGGAGTACGAAGAGAAATACATTGTTTCACTGTTGAGAAATATGTTTGCTTTTCCTCCTCCTGGGGAGCTGTGAATACTTTCGGATCATCAATCACAGATCACTGAGGAACACAGAGGGATAAAATGAGGCCAGGGACTAACAGCTCACTCCTAATTCTCCAGTCAGCCCGTTTGAGGCTGTCTCCCATTCTTTGCAATGCAAAATAATTAAAATAATTTAAATGGGATCAGCCCTGTGTGTATAAAGAAAGGAATTAACCTGTTTGGCCAAATAGGAAGGTTCTGTGTGTATGACTTAGGAAGTTTTTTATTTTTTTTAACTTGTAACAAAACTACAATAATCTATAGGATTATTCAAGCTATTTCAAGTACTATCACAGCATCAGGGAAGGAAGAGAACATCTAAAATACATACAAGCATTTTTAAAAGCTCATTCTAGGAAAAGGAAATACCAGAATAGTAAGATAAAGGAGCTTTAATTAACAACAAATTCATCCATTTCCCTCCTGCAAAACTGAGACTCTTCTATGGCAATTTGCTTGGAGAGCAGTTTTGCGCCATAAATCTGGGACATGTTTTTCTGTGCGTGTTTGCTCTGCATGAAGCTTAAAGGAAAAACAGCAACCAAACCATCCAGCGCGGCCCTGGAGGGAAACAGAAGACCTAATCACCCGTGATGGCGATTACATAATAGAGAATGGCGCGCGCACCCCAAGCCTCAGAAGAAGCAGCCTTTGGCTTCTTGTCATTGAGGATGCCTTTCTTTTTCCTTTTTTTTTCTTTTCTTCCTTCTGAAAGATTACTAAAATGTTTCTTAAAGATCAACTGGATGTCTTTGGTAGAAATAGAGGTCAATTAAGGATGATTTAATAATGCACCCCTAAGCCAAAATGAAGCCTGTATCGATAGCTCAAGTGCACCCGCATTCGGGGCAGCAAACACTCCTGATCTGCTTCTAATTGGTGCCTGCAGATGTCCCCCAGGAAGAGAAGGCTTCGCTGCGAGCAGCCGCCCCTCCCCAGGCCGCCCGCCCCAGGCGCAGGGCCCTTTCTTGGGCAGCCGAGTGCTCCTCTCTTAGATAATGCCAGGTACTCTGGAAAGTAGCCGTGCAATAATACACAAACCCCTGATGATGTCAGCGTGTTATTGACTTTCCAAGTCTGAATGACTGAGCAGAGGAGCGGGGGTGGGGCGCGATCCATCCGGCGGCGCGGAGACCGGCCAAGCGAAAATGGGCTGGAGGGCCGGCGGGGGAGGGGCGCTCGCAGCCGCCGCTGCATTGGGGTCGCTGTCGCCAAGCCCGGGCGGGGCTGCGGCTCCAGGCCCTCCGATGTTGACGTGGGGTCAAAAACTCCTCAGGCAGAAATAACTGATGCAGCCCCCCGACCCACCCCTCCGGAAGCTCGGCCCACGTGGCAACGCTGGTTTACAAAGCGGGGGGCACACAGGCTCGAAGGGGAGGAGGTTGAAGGGCCTCCCCGCTGCCGTGGCTCCCCCAGTCCTGCACTGAGCCGTGCTCCCGACGCTGGCGCCCAGGGTCCCTTCGCCTGGTGGGTTTCCCGCCACCGAGGGCCCTCTTGGAAATTGCACCTCAGCAGTGGTGACATTTTATGGGTCCTGACGGTGCCTCGTTTAGGAAGCCAGCAGCGCAGGTGCAGAGTGCCGGGCTCCGGTTCTCACTCTGCAAATTGACCACAGGGCAATCTGTCATTTTCCAGGCTAGATGTGAACCAGGCTGGGTTGCCCTTAAATGGAATTGCTTTGGAGGCCCGGATCCGGAGGCGAATTCTCCAAACTGGGGCGTGGCCTCCACGGGGCTGAGGCCTGCTCCAGGCCTGCAGCACACCCCACCCGGCCTCGCCGGTGGCCTCCTGGGGATGAGTGCCCGCAGCCCTCGGCCTGCAGCGCCTCGCCTCCCAGCTCTAGGCCTGTGAATTGCGTCCCGAAATCGAGGCCCAGCCTGGGGCTCTGCCCCACCCCGCCGGGAAGGGCAACACAGCGGGGGTGGTGGGAGCTCCTGGTGGCCCCGACCACACCGAGGCTCTGAAAACGCCGGCGCTCAGCCCTGCTCCGCGGTTTACTAGCTGTGTGCGCCTGGACTGGGTGCTGAACCTCTCTGTCTGCGTCTGTGAAATGAGAGTCGCAAAGGCCCTCTCAATAATTGTGAGGGTTAAGTGAAATCCAGATTTCACAAAAAGGCCCCTTTTTCAAATATCCAAGTCCTTGCCTGCGTTAGGAAAGTTCCACAGTCAGGCCAGAGGCCCTGCGGCTGTTTCTGAGAAGGTAGTCAACACTGGTGCTGGACCCGCAGTTTCCTAAGCGCTGCCCCTCCCCCATCCCCTGCCTGGTGGAGCCTGCAGCCTCGCCGGTACACCCACACCCACAGGATTACCGGAAGAGCCGTTTGTCTCGGGGGTGGAGTGGGGGTGGGGCTGGGGGGTGAGTGGGGAATGTGTCTGGGACCTAAACTGGACCAGTCGCTGGCCTTCTCAAATCCCACTCCCCCACCTTGCCACAGGGGATTGGTTCTGGAGTGAAGAGCTGACACGTTTTAGGCCAATCAGCAGCCTTCTTGGGGAATTTTGAAACTAGAAGTGGAAAAGACGATTTCTCCCTAGGGAAAAATTGCAAAATACTATAAAGTTGGGAACCTTTTCTGTGACCCTATGTCCCATCACTGGGAGGAGAGGCAGTACTAGAGGCACAGGGAGGGGTCTTAGGACAGAGACAGAACTGAAAGGCCAAAGAGGGGCCTAAGATTGTTAATGACAGTGGGTCGTGTGATGCAGTCCTGCCTGTCCCAGGTTGCAACCGGTAATCTTTACAATGGTTTCTTACTGTTTAACTCAGTTTATGTTTTCGCTACTTGCAACCACAAAAAAGTCCACAAGGATATTTATTAGCCTGAGACTTGTAATCCCCACCCCCACCCCAGGGCAGAGGTTTGTCTTCTTCCCCAGTGGGTGTTGCAATACCCAGGAACAAGGTGTTAAAGAAATGCTCTTCACTTTGCTCTGTGGTCTGCGTGAACCGGAAGTGCCCCGGTGGCTGCTGGAACAGACTTCTGGTAATGTAACCGAGAAACATTACCTTTTGCTGCAGACTCCTCAAAGCCCATTCCTTTCTGCCCTCGTAGTAATCACGGTTTATTGGAGTGAATACAAAGAGAAAAGAGAAAGAAATTATCCCCTCTGAATCACATGTAATAAAAATCTTGAAGAAAACGAGTGAATTGTCGAGCTTAATAATTCCCCCTGGGTTTGCTCAAGCGAGAGTGAGGTAATGTACAGCATTCAACATTTATGGGACAGCAGATCTACATTTTATCTGAGAAGAAAATGCAGTAGTGGCTTAACCTTTTTTTCTCCCTCATTTGTTTCCAAAAGGTTTTTTTTTTCCAGCTTATGAGTCATTTCCAGTCAGATTCAAAGACAAAAGCTGGCTAATTCTGTGTCCATGAGTCAGGTTCCCACCCTGTCTTATCAAGAACACCCTTCTAGCTCCAAGAAGGCCAAGTAATTTCCACCCTATCAGGCACCCAAGTGGAACCTGTTGCACACTGCTGGGGAAAGCTCTGAAAGAGCAGTGCTGGGCCCTCCCTTCTCCTTCTGCGGCCTGGCAGCTGACCCCAACGGCTAGCACCTCAGGGTATTTCCTCCCCATTTTTTGTTTACATTCTGGAACTGCTGGTGCGATCCCAAGGCACACTGCAGAAGGCAGAGAGGTACAGGCTAATACAAAAGGAGACTCAGTCCCTCCAGAAACTTAGCAAAGGAAAAGACTTCCTTTTAGCCAAGCTTTCCAGGCAGCATTTTATCTGGCCCACTGTTTCCAGCTTCTTAAAGACTCAGAGGTGTCCTTGACTCTTATTTTACAACCTGGCCTCTACTCCTCAACCCCACCGCATGCCCTAAGGCTCTCTCTTTGGAGGTAATCTTTTTCGTCTGACAATGGTACCATATCCACCTGGCTGCTCATGCTAAAGAATTGATCTGTCCTTCTCCCTCCACCTAAAAGGAATAAGGAGGGTATTTCTCAGGGATCACCGTTCCACAGTAACCCCTAAGAGGAGTATGGATAAGCATCATAGTCCCATTGTTGCTGAACCCCAGGAGTAACTGTAGTGTGCGGAAAAAGGTCCCCAGACTTGTACTTGGTGCAGGTGCTTTGCAGGCACTGCCCACCTCCTTGCTCACAGCTGTGACGGTGTGCTTTACAATAAATTCTACATATTCTCAGCACAGCTGGTGGTCTTGCCTAAGTGTTCATCAAGAGCACAAAAGACAGAGGACCATGGAAGTGAGGATCCGGTTCCTCATGGCATTGGGATCCGATTTCCCGGTGACAACACCAAGAGTTCGACCCAAACACCTAGCTCAGATCCTGACTCCCACATAATATACAGGCTTCATGCATTCACTCTGCTCTCCCCAGCTCAGGTCTCTCCAGCTGCCTGAGATCCTCTCTCTTCTTCCACTGTCACCCCTTCCTCTCTGAAAGCCTCTGCTGTTAGGTTGTCCCGCTTGTCGGGCCCCTTCCTGAGATAGGCTTCTCCACATGAGATATTTCTTGCCTCCTCTTATCAAGGTGCTAAGCCTATTCCTTCATGACCTAATTATTTCTCAAAGTCCCCACTCCAAATACCATCATACCGGGATTAGGATTTCAATGTATGAATCAGGGCGGGGAGAGGTAGGCAAACCATCCTGTTCCTAGTGACATCCCCCAGGTTTCAGTTCAGTGGTCTCCGTTCTAGTGACGTAGTCAGTGACCACCACACCTCATGGTCTATACCAAACCGCACAGTTTATGGCCCACACAGTACTTCTAATCTGTAGTGATCAATTATTTCTTTCTTCATTTGCTAACTTCTGTGCACTCTGTCTCCCCATTGGAACATAACCTCCAGGAAATCAGAGTTCTTGCTTGGTCTGCTCACTGTTCACTGATGAATTCACCCACTAGTACTTTTCCATAATAGGCACATAGTAAGTTCTTTCTCATGAGCTACTGCAGACAATAGAGAAAATTCAACACAAACATACCTAAGTTAGCCCTTCATGAAAAAGTAGACATCATCAGGTAAATTCAGGAGCGGGTCTTCAGAGAAAGACAAATGTTGGGGAATGTCCAGGGTGTTCAGGGTACTCTCTCGACCCCATTTGTGTTTCTAGCTAGTCCTGTGCTCCTTTCCCAGCTAAACAATGTTCTGAAAGGTTTTTTTACATCATCTGCATTCCTGTATCGAATTTTCTCTGCTTTATCACCAATCAAGTATCTGCAGTCCAGCACTCCAGTAAAACTTCTAAGGGTTACTAATGACCTAAATCCAATGATCAGTTCCTAGGCTCATTCTAGTTAATACATCAGCAGTATCAAGGTAATAGACCACTGGACTCAGGACTCTGGAAACAGTTTCTTCCCATGAGACCCAGGATACTACCTCTATTCAACTTTTTCCTCCCTTACTGACCACGCTTTCCCAATCTCCTTACTTATTTCTTTGCTGTAACCATCTCTGTCCATTGAAGGTTGGGATACTTCACATCCAAATCCTGTAAACTGTATTTGTAAATAGATCCTTAACCCGTCTGCCTCACATACCACTACTACAGCTACCCTGATGATTGCTGTGGCTTCTCAACTATCACCCCACTTCTCTACATCTAACTGTCCACGGCACAGTAACCAGAACGACCCTTTGGAAATTTGTCAGGGCATGTCACTTCCCTGGTCAAAATCCCCCTCTGGCTTTCCATTCCACTCAGAATCAAAGCCACAGCCCTGACAGTGACATTCAAGGCTACTTACTCTATCTGCTCCCACTACCCATTCTCTCCAAACCTCCTCTACTCTTCTGATTTCTCAATGCATTCAAGTACATCAGCCTTTCTGCTGTTTTGTAAACACAATAGCCACTTCCTGTCTCAAGAGCTTTGAGACAGCCATTGCCTCTCTGAGATGCTGGCATGGCTTGCTCCCTGTATCAGATAGCTGTTATTGCAGTAACACTGCGGAGTGGAAACTTTCCCTGACCTTCTCAGAGAGGCCTGCACTATATAAAATTCAAGCCCATTCCCATTTCTAGGCCAACCAGGGCTTCCTGTCTCATTTCTTCTGCATAGTGCTCATCACTCTGTAAAATGTTATAATAATGCTTATCATTTGTTTCCTCTGTAGTGTAGAATCATTTTATTTACTGCAATATCCCAAGCACTGAGAACAATGCCTGACATTCATTAATTACCATGCATTAAAATATTTGCTGAATAAATACAGAATTTGAAAATGAAATTTTATAGACAGTTGCCTAGAATTTTGCTGTGAAAGAGGAGGCAGGAATCACAGCAGAAGTAGAACTAGAGAAATTAAGTAGAAACCCTATTTTTCAAAAGCCTCAGATGCCATATTAAGATGTTGGGTCTTTATCCTGCAGGCAACGGAACAACATTGAATCCTTTAAGCAGTGGACTCTCATGAATGTGAAAGTGCCTAAAGCAGCTCTGAGAACATCATGGAACAGAGCAGGGTACAGACTGGTGAACCAGAGCCCAGGTGACAGGCCATGGGCTGCAGGGGTGAGGAGCTGGAAGTTCAAACTGAGCCTCTCAGTTCAGGCTATGTGAGCAGTTGCTCGCTTTGCTCATTGGCCCATCTGGCAATGGTTCTCAACGAGGTCCAGAAAGAAAATACAAAACTCAAATGTTGGGAAGAAGGTCCTTGTAACCAGATTTCTTCCAACTGAACCACAAACTATAGGTATCACCTGAGTGTGTATTGCAAGAATAATAATCACTGACCCTTATATAGCACCATAGAGCTTTCAAATGATTTTTCTATTTCACCTACAGACCCAAATAATTTTAGCAGTATATTTAAGTATCTAGCTATTTCACTGGTTAAAAAAGGAAACAACACTTGTATCCTGAAATATCACCAGGAAAATTTTTCTAGTGAACTTCTGAGAATATAGTCAAATGTAATCTGGGGCCCTACTTTTTTTTTTCTAAAACCACCATATTGGACATTAAATTTTCAGAGATGGAAGGTTAGTAGTACTTTTTAGCCAGGTACCAGAGATTCCGGAGAATCCATCAAATGACTTGCCTCTCCACAGTTTAGTCACTGAAGTACATGCACAGAGACACACACAAAACCACCGACAGGTAAAGCACATAATTTCCCTAGTGACTTCTGTTAGGGTTAGAGATTATACTCTGCTTCCTCCCACCACTGAGAAAGCATTCAGGCTTGTAAGAAAATTTATGGGGCTACCAGGAGTTCCCCTTTAGACCCCCTAATCTGTTACAACCACCTGAAGAAGTTTGTTTCTACATAAATCATCTTCCTATACCCCACATGTCTTTCTTTCTTGGAAGAAACTCAATCTGACCATGTCTGTATTTGAATGTCACGGCCCAAGCAATTCATTCCATATTGATATGCAAATATTCAAAGGTGGCAGTGGCTTTAGAAATTATCTAGGGTCTCTAACCTCCTCAGTTTCTGCATGGGGGAGGCGGGACCCAAATTCAATAAGCAAAGGGAGGTAAAAGAGAAGACAACCAATGCTTAACTAAGGTGCTGTCATGATTATGTCTGTGGCAGGCAGAATTCCTTCCATCCCTAATTGCCTATATCTCTCCATGGGGCAAAAAATCTTGAAGGCAAATGTGTCAGTCAGGGTTCCCATGGAAACAGAAACAGTGGGACAGGTATGGATAGAGACAGAGGGAGACAGAGAAAGAAGGGGGAGGAGAGTACTAAGAGATTCAGAGATTGATTGATTGATTGATTGATTGGAAGGAACTGTCTGTGCAATTATGAGGCTGCCAAGTCCAAACTTTGAGGATGACCCCTCGACTGGAGCTCCAGAAAGAACCTATGCTGTGATTCAAATCCAAAGATCATCTTTTACCAGAATGTCCTCTTACTGGGGAGGAGTGAATCTTTTGTTTTAGCCAAGTCTTCAACAGATTAAAAGAGGTCCTTCCACATTCTTTTTTTCCCGGTATTGTAAATCAAACCCAGGGGTGCTCTACCACTGAAATACATCATCAGCCCTTTTTATTTTTTATTTTAAGACAAGACTCTCGCTGTTAGAGTATTCTGGCACAATAGATAAGCAAAAATTATAAAACAAACAGGTTTATTGAGTTAAGGATGTGGAAAGGAGCACACAACCCATGGCGGCTGGGCTGTCTCCTTCGACCAGATACAGAGAGGCAGAGGGTTACATGACCTCTGGTCGGAAGTGGCACATGGGGCGGATATTGATGACGTGCGAGAAACCCATTGGAATTCTCTGTGCACGCAAACAGGAAGGGGAGTTGCAATTAGGGCTGAAGAGGAAGCAGAAAGTGACAAGTGTTCCCACTTTGGCTGTCTGCCACCATAGACCACCGCCATAACTGTACAGTAATTTATACTAGGACGAAAACCTTTCACATGCTAAGTTGGCCAACTGTTCTTGAATTTGCAATGCTCCTGTCTCAGCCTCCTGGGTAGCTGGAATTACAGTGTTCTACCTTAAAGAGGGCAATTTGTTTTACTCAAAATGCACACATTTAGGGCCCTAAGTTCTGTCTTGAGCATGAAGGGAAACGGGAAGCATTCATTTAAATGTTCATTTCATCAAAAACACCCTCTCAAAAACACCTAGAATCATGTTTGACCAAATATGTAAGTACTGAGGGTCCAAGCTAAGACATAAAATTATCACTGTGGTTAATATCATAATTTAACAAATAGAATTGAAAGCTACTCCCCAAGCTCCCAATCTGAATCACTTAGAGTAAGTCACCTTGTTGATCAGCTAGGATTGGAACTTGGGACTTTTATACTCCAGAGAGTCCTTTTTTCCTAATAAATTATGCTTTGCTTCTCAAGGAAAAATAACTTTTTTGAGTGCCTGGTGTCCCAGTATTTGCCAAGTGCTTTGTAAAATAATTTACATAAGTGCCCATTTAACAGACTGCTATTATATAAACAAGGAAATGGAATCCTAAAGACTTCAATAAGAAACTCAAAGGAGCAATCAATTACTGGCGTTTGATACAGGTATGTGTGGTTCTAATACTTCCCACCATCTGGCATTTTTCATGATGTTCCCCTGCTCTTTTTCTTTCTGTCAGTTTAGCAGGATGTAATTTCTCCCCCAAATTTAAAGAAATGACCCAGTGTTTTCCTCTACTATTTCCATATTTGAAAGTGAATTTTCAGATATCAGACACACAGGATGAGGCAACTGATTTAAATATAAATAGCATATACTAAAATTTATATAATATATAAGTTAATGTATATTAACTATATACATACAAATTCTTCCACATCAAAATGAATACTGTCCCAAATTAAAAACAAAATATTCCTGACAACCATGAACTTCCTTTATTACTCAAAATTCTTCTGTAGCTTCTCTTTTGAAACTGCCTTCAGGGCCTGTATCACTTGCTTTTCTAAAATGGTTTTAATGTTAGCAAGTGTTCATTGTTTGGTTTGATTTTTGGGAAATAGCCCAAAGTCATTTGATGCCAAATCTGGTAAAGAAGGTACATGATCAAGCTATTACAATGTAGATTAGGAGCAAAAAAAAAAAAAAAAAAAAAAGGCATGACTCTAACAGACTGGGGTTTTTTTGTTTTGGTTTGTTTTTTGTTGTTTGTTGTTTGTTTGGTTTTTTTTTTGGTATGCATGGAAAATGGACTTCAAGGGAAACTTGGTCTTATTTTGAGCAATGACAGCAACATGAGTACCAAAATGACAGCAAATTGAATCAGCGATAAAGTTAGAGAAAGATACCTTTCCAGTTGTATTTCAGAGATTTTCTCTTCTTTTTTTTTAAAATTCATTTGTTTCTTTTGAATTCTAGTTAATGCAGAGATATCAGCACATGGTTTTTCTTGAAAATATTTTCTCCTTTTTTTGGTGAGCACACAGGAAACATAGGGGAGAAAAAGATTCTTCCTCCAAAACAGATTAGACAACTGCAAGTCTTCAAAGTTTCAGAAAGAATGACTTCCTGCTGCAGAGCTGTCTCTTAACATCCCTTCCTAATACCCCTCAGAATCCATATGCGGAAGTCCCCTTAGATTCCACACATAATTAACACTTGGCAGAAATCAGCAGTATCAGCCTGAGGCTTTCTTAAATTTCATTTAAGAAATTCAGATTTCCATGGGAGTGATTAGAGCAGGGGAACAAAGGCCCCACTGTTCTCACAGTATTCCCAGTTGCTGAACTTTGCATGAAATATAAAGATGTCCTCAGCCAATCAAAGGCATTTATTGAGCATCTGCTATATGCAGGTTACTGTGCAGGCATTGAGAGAGCTCCAAGGTAGTGTAAACAAAGTTCCAGTTCTTGTTCATTTTATTAGGGTCACTGTAGACACTAAATGAAGCCTCATGTGAACAGGGGAAAATTTGACTAAGGAGTTGGAAGGAACAGAAAAGAACTTGGAGGTGAGCGGTATTGAAGCACGGCTGGGATGTGGGTGGCTAGAGCGGGGGAGGTTGTCTCAGCTCAGAACAGCCAGTAGAAATGGACAATCACATCACATCAGTGCGCGCCAACTGAATGAGGAAGATTTGCAAGACAGGCTAAGAGTGGAACCCAGAGAGGCTGGAGAAAGCCTGCTTGTCATTTGGTATGTGTCCGGGACCTTTACTAAGTTTCAGGGACTGTTTTTGCATTAGCATAGATTCCACACGTATATGGAATCTATATATTCAAGGTTCATAATGTGATGTTTTGATATATTTATACAATGAAATGGTTACTGGAGGGCTTTTCGTTTTGTTTTGGGTTTTGGTTTTTTTGGGTTTTGGGTTTTTTTTTTTACTTGTTTGTTTTGTTTTGGTTTGTTTTTTGAAGATGGGGTTTTACCGTGTAGCCCAGGCTTACCATGAACGAATCCAGCCTCAGCTTCCTGGGTGCTAGGATTATAAACAAGCACCACCCTGCCCAGTCTGAAAGGGTTACTGTAATCAAGCAAATTAACACATTCACTTTCCTGTACAGTTACACTTCCTATGTGTGTGCATTTACACGTGTGCAGTAAGAACGCGAACTATCTATTTGCCCAGCAAATTTTTCAAGTGTTCAGTGCAATGCTGCCAATTATAGTCCTCATGTGGTACCTTAGATCTCTAGAGTTACGCATTTTACATATCTGTGACTTCCTGCTTTCTGACCTACAACTCTGTGTCTTACCTCTTCCCTATTCATGTCAACTGCCATTTTATTCTCTATGTATTCAACTTTTTTTTTTTTTTTTTTT